>JAAGKR010002408.1:0-11051 GCA_011419295.1 Clarias macrocephalus
TCTCTCTCTCTCTCACCACCTGTCTCTCTCTCTCTCTCTCTCTCTCACCACCTGTATCTCTCCCTCTCTCTCTCTCACCACCTGTCTGTCTCTCTCTCTCTCTCTCACCACCTGTCTGTCTCTCTCTCACCACCTGTCTGTCTCTCTCTCACCACCTGTCTCTCTCTCTCTCACCACCTGTCTCTCTCTCTCTCACCACCTGTCTCTCTCTCTCTCACCACCTGTCTGTCTCTCTCTCTCACCACCTGTCTGTCTCTCTCTCTCACCACCTGTCTGTCTCTCTCTCTCTCTCGCCACCTGTCTCTCTCTCTCTCGCCACCTGTCTCTCTCTCTCTCGCCACCTGTCTCTCTCTCTCTCGCCACCTGTCTCTCTTTCTCTCGCCACCTGTCTCTCTCTCTCTCGCCACCTGTCTCTCTCTCTCTCGCCACCTGTCTCTCTCTCTCTCGCCACCTGTCTGTCTCTCTCTCGCCACCTGTCTGTCTCTCTCTCTCTCTCTCTCGCCACCTGTCTCTTGCCACCTGTCTCTCTCTCTCTCACCACCTGTCTCTTGCCACCTGTCTCTCTCTCTCTCACCACCTGTCTCTCGCCACCTGTCTCTCTCTCTCGCTCTCACTACCTGTCTCTCTCTCGCTCTCACCACCTGTCTCTCTCTCTCTCTCTCGCTTTCACCATGAAAATGAACTTAATCCTGAAAAAAACTTTCCACTGCATTTCATTGCTGTCATTAAAGGACCTGCTGAGATCATTTCAGTAATCGTCTTGTTAACTCAGGTGAGAATGTTGACGAGCACAAGGCTGGAGATCATTATGTCAGGCTGATTGGGTTAGAATGGCAGACTTGACATGTTAAAAGGAGGGTGATGCTTGAAATCATTGTTCTTTCATTGTTAACATGGTGACCTGCAAAGAAACGCGTGCAGCCATTATTGTGTTGCATAAAAATGGCTTCACAGGCAAGAATATTGTGGCTACTAAGATTGCACCTAAATCAACAATTTATAGGATCATCAAGAACTTCAAGGAAAGAGGTTCGATTCTTGTTAAGAAGGCCTCAGGGCGTCCAAGAAAGTCCAGCAAGCGCCAGGATCGTCTCCTAAAGAGGATTCAGCTGCGGGATGGGAGAGCCACCAGTGCAGAGCTGCTCAGGAATGGCAGCAGGCAGGTGTGAGCGCATCTGCACGTACGGTGAGGCGAAGACTTTTGGAAGATGGCCTGGTGTCAAGAAGGGCAGCAAAGAAGTGACTTCTCTCCAAAAAGAAACATCAGGGATCATCAAGTCATATTCTTGGATGAAGCCTCTTTTCGATTGTTTGGGGCATCCAACAGCAACTTCTTCCAACAATCCAACAACAGTTTGGTGAAGAACAAGGCATTTTCCAGCACGATGTAGCACCGAGCCATAAGGCAAAAGTGAGAACTAAGTGGCTCGGGGACCAAAACGTTGAAATTTTGGATCCATGGCCTGGAAACTCCCCAGATCTTAATCCCATTGAGAACTTGTGGTCAATCCTCAAGAGGCAGGTGGACAAACAAAAACCCACTAATTCTGACAAACTCCAAGAAGTGATTATGAAAGTATGGGCTGCTATCAGTCAGGATTTGGCCCAGAAGTTGATTGAGAGCAGCCCAGTCGAATTGCAGAGGTCCTGAAAAAGAAGCCCAACACTTTTGTGAAAACTAATATTTGTGTCATTCTCAAAACTTTTGGCCACGACTGTACACGGGAAGCAATGGTGCTGAAAGTTGCAGTAAATCATTAGTATGAGCTATAAACTGGGCTCACTGGTATAATGGTGTACGTCATTTCAGTGTCTGCAGTCAGAATGTGTGTAAAATGTCTCTTTTTTTTTTTTTTTTTTTTGCTTGAATTAAATGCTAAAAGGAATCTCAGACATAAACACATTTGTTCTTCTCAGCCTATTTATGTTTAATATATGTCACTAAAACATCACAACCCTATACACGCAAACGATACAGTTAAATCTCCCGCCGCTGTCAGCTAGCATCCAGGTAACGTAGCGACACCCAATGACGGAGAGCGCGCACGCGAAGATCTGCACCATTTAAGGTCGCTTTTGAATTCATTTAAGGTCGCTTTTGACGGTACACACCGCTACCTCGCACAGACATTAACTAGACGTTTAGTCTGTACGCTTGCACCGTGTAAAATCGCATTTACAATTGTATTGTTCTCACGTTGTATTTAACATTATGTGGCAATAAAGTCAGCTGAATGAATGACCTGAATGTACTGAGTCACCAGGTTATCACAGTTTCTGAGAGTGTTTGACCAAATTTAATAGTACCATCCCGAATGACTGTGATACATGATCGTGTGTGTGTGTTTCAGGTATTCAGACCATCGACTCCACACAGGCTCTGTTCCTCCCGATCGGAGCGTCTGTCTCGCTCCTCGTCATGTTCTTCTTCTTTGATTCGGTCCAGGTGGTCTTTACCATCTGTACTGCAGGTACGATCGATCACATGGACGCATAGACACATATACACATGCACGCACGCACACACACAGTTACTCTTTCCTTTGCCACTCATAATGTTATTGAGATATTAATTTACTCCCCCCTGCCCCCCCCCCTCTCTCTCTCTCTCAGTTCTGGCCACTATAGCGTTTGCGTTCCTGCTGTTGCCGATGTGCCAGTATCTGACGCGACCCTGTTCCCCGCAGAACAAGTAAGATCAGCCCTGATATTTCATCACATCGCTCTATGTGTCCGGTGTTTTGTGCACTGAAGTGTTTTATTCGTTCGATCTCCGGTCATTCACTAATTCATGTATCGTTTTGTGAGTGGGTTACAAACAGTGTTTTCAGACTTGCTTTCAAGTTGCTATAGAAACAAATTCACACCCACTGCAGCTTGCTGTAAAAACACTATTTTCATGTTCGCTGTAGCCTTTCCCATAGAAACGGTGTTAGACTTGGTGTTAAATACCTATGAAACTGAATTTCAGCTTTTTCCCGTATGCCATGAAAGTTGCTATAGATACAGCATTTTTTAAATTTGCTAAAAAAAAATAATAATAATAATAATGCTGAGTTTTTCAGACTAGCAACTGAATAAATTCTATATATACTAAACTTTAAGCTATGCTATGCAAGGTGCTATAGAAACAATATTTTCTGGTATACCATATAAGTTTCTATATACACTGTTTTCAGACAGGTTATACAGGGCTCTCCGTAATCATTGCTATAGAAACCGACTGGTGAGGCAGCCCATGTAAGTTGCTATAGAAACAGAATTTTTTTAAGGATTCCATATTAATCGCCACAGAAACAGAATGTTGATGCATACCAGGTGTGTTGCTATAAAAACAGAATTTTGAGGCGTCCCATGTTGGTCACTGTAGAAAAAAAGTTGAGGCGTCCCATGTTAGTCGCTATAGAAATGTAAACTTGAGGCATTCCATGTTGGTTGCTATAAAAACAGAATGTTGAGGCATCCCAGGTTGGTCGCTATAGAAACAGAATGTTGAGGCATCCCAGGTTGGTCGCTATAGAAACAGAATGTTGAGGCATCCCAGGTTAGTCGCTATAGAAACAGAATGTTAAGGCATCCCAGGTTTGGTCGCTATAGAAACAGAATGTTGAGGCATCCCAGGTTTGGTCGCTATAGAAACAAAAATTTTCTGGTATGCCATGCCAGTTTCTATGGAAGCACATGCCATGCAAGTTGCTACATAGATAGAATTTAAGGCGTTCCGTGCATGTTGCTATAGAAACAGGATTTTCATGGATGCCGTACGAGTGCCCTATAGATAGAACTTTAAGGCGTTGCCCATTAAGCTAAATTGTTATAAGCTTTCAGAGTTACGGTGTGTTTAGTTCAGAAGCTTCACGCGAGTCTCAGCTGAACTTTGGAAAGCAGTTCTGCATGGAATGAGGGTTGTGCAATTCCACCCCGATTGCTAACATCGAACTCGTATTCCAAGTAACAAAATTCACGGTCAGTGAGCAGAGCAGGAAAGTTTCACCACTAAGACCTGTTGTAGTCCGCTGGTATCCACCTCAATCTTTAAAATTTTAAATCTCTTAAACGCCAAGTCCATACTTCAGTCACATCACACCGAGGGGTGAAATCCCCAAAAACTGGTGCTGTCCAAATACTTATGGACCTTAGTGTAGAAACCGCATTTACAATAAGCCCTGCAGCTCTCTGTAGAAATGGAGATTTCAGACTCGCCTTGCGGGTTGTGTTGATCCCTGCGGGGATGTTGGTGTGAAACCTGTGCCTCGTGTCAGTCAGCGCATTGATGCACCAGGATGGAGAAGGTTTCAGAGCTACTCGGATCAGATTTTAATAGCATCAGTTTACAACAGAGAAGTTCAAAGAGGGCTGGAAGCGAAGGAACAATCCAACAATTTCACCTTTAAATGCGTGTCACATGAGCGTGCTAATGAAATCCTCATTATGATTTTTTTTGCTCTGCTCATGTACACCTGTGGGCTGTTAGACATCTACGGGCAGATTAGACTCGGTAATTGTTGCTGGTAGAAAACAGCGTTGGCTCACTGCACGCTACATGTGTTCCATTAAATACTGAAAAGAAATGAATTGATTACTTGTGTGCTTGTTATATTTTAAGAAAACAAATAGGAAAGTGAAAATAAGTGTTTTCTAACCTTTTGTAGTGAGTTTAGGATTTTGACAAATTCATCAAAATGCATTTTTTGACATTTAAGGTCACAGGAAAAATATATGCACCAAGAGTTGGAGAGAAAATAAGACAGACAGACAAAACAACAAAGCTAAACTTGATGGTCAAGAATTTTTCAGTGCAAAATATTATAAACCTGATCAGACTTAATTAAACAAAAAATACAAATCTAAATTAGCCAAGGGAATTACAATCAACTCATCTCAAGTTTTTACCTTGTTTTACTTCGGCGCAGAATCTTACACAATAGGAAAAAACGGGATGGAATAATTATTCTAAAATGTAAAACAGCTTCTACCAGCTGCAGGACTTGCATGATTAAAATTTTTTTTGTGCATTGCAATCTTTCAATTCGGTTTGCTTCAGGAGCCCAAATCTATAGCTGTATTTCTTATACATGTTTAAATTAAGTTAATTTCCAAAATAATCAGTCGTCTGCTCTGTTCTCCGGTTCAGTAGGTGGCAGTAGAGCACCACCTGTCCATAAACCCCAAAGAAAAAGTTCTTGCAAAATGAAAAACTTTTTTTTGTATTTTTTGCAGAATCTGTGGTGACTGTCAATAATTTCGAAACCTGATTCACTGAATCGAATGAAATGATTGATTGCACTGCGTAACAGATTTAATCCCAGCTCTGCCGGTCTGCATTTTGAGCAGCAGTAATTTGTTTTTAATGTGCATCTAGGATGGCCCAAACGTCTGGATGCTGTCTGGTGTCTATTTAATCTTCTGTTGTTCATTTGAAAGCGATCTTTGATCAGAAATAAAAAGAAAACTATGAAATTTCATCAAACAAAAAGCGCCTATGAACTTCTCCAGGCATCAGCGGTTAATTCCCCAGGCTTTCCGAGCTAACCTGTAGGTCATGTTTGTTTAGACCATTTGTGTCTCTAAAGTGTGTGTGTGTGTGTGTGTGTGTGTGTGTGTGTGTGCTTATGTGCAGGATTTCATTTGGCTGCTGTGGCCGCTTCACCTTGGCCGAGTTGCTCTCCTTCTCTCTCTCCGTCATGCTCGTCCTCATCTGGGTGCTCACGGGACACTGGCTCCTCATGGACGGTAGGAGTGTGTGTGTGTGTGTGTAACATGCTGATAAAGCCCGGTGTGTTTTACAGAACAGTCCTGCCTCATATCATGAAACACTCAGTATCACTTCGTCCTTTGATCTTTTTACTCACTTTGATTACTGTAATTACTTCTTTCATGCGGTGTGTTTATTTATTTATTTATTTATTTTCCTCCCCAAAATCACAAATGACCTTCCACTTTCTTTTTCTTTGTTTAGTGGAAAAAGTGTGTGTTGGGTTAGTTTTTAGGTTACTTTAGTGTGTTGTCTTGCCCGAGGCCTCGGCTATAGTTTCCAGCTTCGTGTTTCATTTTTGTAATTCAGCGCATAATCTTAATTCTTGTTTGCACAGATATGGAATTTTCAGTGTCATGTTACCACACAGCTCTCAAAATATACAGCTTGATTGAT
Source organism: Clarias macrocephalus (assembly GCA_011419295.1). Taxonomy (NCBI): domain Eukaryota; kingdom Metazoa; phylum Chordata; class Actinopteri; order Siluriformes; family Clariidae; genus Clarias; species Clarias macrocephalus. The sequence continues at coordinate 6,152 of JAAGKR010002408.1, forward strand.
TGATTGATTGATTGATTGATTGATTGATTGATTGATTTGAAAGCTCACAAAAGTACCCGAGCTCTGTAAGCCAGTTTCATGCAGTGTTGGGTCCCTGTGATCGCTCCGTGGTTAAGATGCGGGACTACAGATCAGAAGGTCGTGGGTGTAAACCCCAGCATCGAGGCCCTTCCACCAGCTCAGACGTAGAACGAGATCAAGTGGAGACACTCGTGTGCAGGCCCTGATGCTCGCTCGCTCACACACACTCAACCTGTGTAAGATATCTGGCCGTCTTACACTCTCGCGTCCTGTGTCTGGTCGGAGTTCCAACGTGGATTAATTCGATGAATCCCTTGATGAACCAAATCTGGCCGTCGTCCTCGCAGCACGTTCTGGAAAGTTCAGCTGCCGGTCCTGATCTAAGGCCCAGAGCTCCACCTGAGGTTTTTCTCCTGCCGTGAACTCCAGCGAACTCCAAAAGTCAGCTACGTTACGGCTTTGTTGATGCCCAGAAATTTATGGCCCTGGACCATTATATCAAGGTATAAAGACGGGTATAGTCGCTCCAAATCTCACAGACACACAAAACAACAAAAATTAAGATTGCACAAGTTTTTTTTTTCACCCCTTTTTTTTTTTCATTTTCTAGAAATGAAACTCGTGATAATGACAGCAGGTCTTCCCCATGTCGCGCGCCTCAAAATGCTCTGTGTGCTAGCGCCGTGTCGGTATTGGCGACGCTGTACCGCGTGCAACATCTTCTGTAAACCTGCAGACCAGCGGCGAAGTGCAGAGTCAACACCAGGCTTCTGTTCCACCTGGCTGAGTGTTTCATTTCACCATTACACAATTGCTTACTGCCTTTCAGAGCTCTTAATGGCGTAATCACTCGGTGTGTGTGTGTGTGTGTGTGTGAATGAGTGCCTAATGGGCTGTGCTCCAAATGCACCTTAAAATCAGACCTTGGCTTCAGGAATATTTTCATGTTCCACATGTTTATTCGGTTCCTTCATGTTTTTGCAGATCTGCACATTAAGACGCATCTTTGTCGTTTTCTATAATTAAATGTAATTAAATATCACCCGCTACTTATAACTTCAGTATTCCCACTTAAGTGCAGCATTTAAACAATACAAACTGACTTCTAATACAAGAGTTTGGCATTTAACCCCAAATTAAATTTACACAAGAAGCGTCGCTGACGGTCGTGTTCGAATAGTTCAGAGTGCGCCACCTGTAGGATTATAAAAAAACGAAATGCCTTCAAATTCCTGAACGGTTAGCGCCGAGGCTAACTAACTAAGACCGGCGTGAGTGGAAACCCCACCAATTTTGCATGCGGTCCAAATATTTTCTATAAATGCCTATTTTTATAGTTTAAACCCTAAATCTGCCCCCAAAACACTTTAATTTCAAACTCCACCTAATTCTGTACAGTTCTGTGCTGCTGTGTCTCCTGCAGTGCTGGAATGTAAAATACAGATGTTACCCCTCTATATGTACTGTAATTCCCGCAGGTGTGTTTTGTTTGGTATCAGCTCTGTAGGATAAATACGGTAATAATAATAATTCACCGTCCTGAACAAAGTTTTCTTTTATGCTTATTTGTGTTCTCTCTGTGTACTAACCACTTTATGCAGTATTATATTTGATATGAACATTTAGCTGAATTTACATGAATATTTATGTTGCAAAATGAGTAAATTATTATAATAAAATAATAGCGGAGGATATTTGCGGTTTCTCCGAAATTATGGCGTTTCTGCAAACAATTATTAGTAACATTTTTTAAGGAAAAATCCACGACCGACTTTGTGAGATGCTCGACTGTGTCATAATTAGTCCACAAAATATTCTCCAGGGTCAAATAAAAGTCTTGTGCAGTAATGATGTACATAAAAGGTCCTGACTGGGATTCCAGCTATCAGATGAACACATGCGCGAGTCCTGACGAGTGAACCAGTCCGAATGGGAGGATTTTCCGTGTTGTGGCGAAGGCGAGCGGCGCAGTGGCAGCGTAGTGGTCCGGAAACGCCCGCAGAAACACAGAGCAGATCCGGTTTAGAGATAAAATGAAGACAAAAGTGTGGCACGGCGTCTTCACATGATGATCACATAATGATTGTGATTTAAACGACCTCCTCAGTAACAAACCCGCTGCACGAGTCTCGTCATGGAGCTGTACGTGTGTTGTACCGTTTCTCACGTTTGTGCTTCTTGTCCACACTCTTGTGATGCTGTGAAACCACACTAAGGGCTTCAGTTTCAGCTTGATTAAAAACCGAGTGCGGTGTGTGTGTGTGAGTCGACAGGTGTTCCCTGGAAATGTTTTTGGGTGCTGTAGACTAGGGGATTTTTAGCGTGGCCGATGATGTGAATGAACGAGACTTGCGTTAACTCTGATGTCGCTGCTGTTCCTCTGTGCAGCGCTGGCGATGGGTCTGTGTGTCGCCATGATCGCCTTCGTGAGACTGCCCAGTCTGAAGGTGTCCTGCCTGCTCCTGTCTGGTCTGCTCATCTATGATGTCTTCTGGGTAAGAGTGTTTCTCACACACACAGAGTGCACTGCTTGTTGTTGCAGGTCCAGAGTGAGAGTATAATCGTGTACCCCTCCCTCCCTCTGTCCCTCCCTCTGCAGGTCTTCTTCTCAGCCTACATCTTCAACAGTAACGTGATGGTGAAGGTGGCCACGCAGCCGGCCGATAACCCGCTGGACGTCATCTCCCGTAAGCTGCACCTGGGCCCCAGCATGGGCCGCGACGTGCCCCGCCTCTCGCTCCCGGGAAAGCTGGTGTTCCCGAGCTCCACAGGCAGCCACTTCTCCATGCTGGGCATTGGCGACATCGTCATGCCCGGCCTGCTGCTCTGCTTTGTGCTGCGCTACGACAATTACAAAAAGCAGGCGACCGGCGAGGCGGCGAGTCCCGCCAACATGTCTGGGCGCATGCAGCGCGTCTCCTACTTCCACTGCACCCTCATCGGCTACTTCGTGGGTGAGTTGTGAAACGGCTGTGCTTACTGACTCAATTTCTGACTTGTTTACTTAATGACTCTCACCTTACTGATGTCACTAACTCACTTGTTCACTTACTGGCTTAATTCCTGAGTTTCTAAGTCACTACCTTAGTATTCACAGTACCTTAGTGATCCAGGAGCTAAATAAGTCATTGTCTTTTCTCAACACTTTGTTAGTACTGACATCCTCACTGACTCGCTCGCTTGCTTCTTGACTCACTCACTGACTTATTTAAGTACTGACCCACTTACTGACTTATTTAGTTTCTCACTCACTCACTCTATTCATGTCTTAACTCCTGAGTATCTGACTCACTGACTTGACTCCTGACATTCTAACATATCGACTCACTGACTTGACTACTGACATTCTAACGTATCGACTCACTGATTTGACTCCTGACATTCTAACATATCGACTCACTGACTTGACTCCTGACATTCTAACGTATCGACTCACTGATTTGACTCCTGACGTTCTAACGTATCGACTCAATGACTTGACTCCTGACATTCTAACGTATCGACTCACTGACTTGACTCCTGACATTCTAACGTATCGACTCACTGACTCATTTCAGAATGAGTCAATGAGCTTTATTGCCAAGTGCGTTTCCACATAAAAGGAATTTGTTTTGGTAATGTAGGCTTACAGAGATGACAACCACATCGCGAAATGATACACACACAACATAAATAATATCAAAAAATATATATTTGGAGATGGTATAGGATGTGTGGGGGGGGTTTTGCTCCTGGATCACTGAGTTACTGTCAAACTTTTCTTCACTACGTTTTAGTACAGACACACTCACTATTATTATTAGTATTATTATTATTGTTGTTAATAGTGACATAATCATCTCTCAAACATCTCCAGAGTGTGTCTGAAGCAGGCAGAGGATGTTGAATTTGACGTGATTGTCAACGTGCCCTGGGATGAGCGCAGGATAAACAGGAATCCTCTCGTCCTCCTCTGCAGTCGTCCCTGCGTTCTCCCTCAGGCCTCCGACTCAACAGTCGGTGTTTCTGTAAAGCTGTAAATACAAAGCAGTCGAGTCAGAAGCACATTTGATCTTTCGGCTCCGTAATCCTGCAGATGAGCGGACGATTTAATCCTCCACCCTGAGATCTGTTTTAAACCTAAAGACTTGGATTTACATTTAGGCATTTGGCAGACACAAGCGTCTCACAGAGCGACTTACAAAAGTGCTCTATAGTTTCCATCAGATCCGTACACTGGGTTAGTAGGTCACTAACTGAGTACCATCAGTCAAATACTGTTGGGAAGTTTTATTTATTTAATTTATTTATTGAATGGGGGCGGAGTTAGCCCGAGTACGGAAGAAACGGACATGTCTTAAATCGCTGTTTAAAGACGTGCCTGCATCAGGGCGTCTCCCTTCTGAAGGAGCTCCCTTCTGTCCCCCGTAGACGTGATGATCACACATGCTTTCTGTCTCGCAGGGCTGCTGACTGCGACCGTGGCGTCTCGGATTCACCGCGCAGCTCAACCCGCTCTGCTCTACCTAGTGCCCTTCACCCTGCTGCCTCTGCTCACCATGGCCTACCTGAAGGTACGAACCCCTCTCTCTCTCTGTCTCTCTCTCTCTCTGTCTCTGTCTCTCTCTGTCTCTGTCTCTCTGTCTCTCTCTGTCTCTGTCTCTCTCTGTCTCTGTCTCTCTCTGTCTGTCTCTCTCTCTGTCTCGCTCGCTCTCTCTCTGTCTCGCTCGCTCTCTCTCTGTCTCTCGCTCGCTCTCTCTCTGTCTCGCTCCGTCTCCCCCCTCTCTCTCCTCCGCTCTCTCTCTGTCTCGCTCGCTCGCTCTCTCTCTGTCTCGCTCGCTCGCTCTCTCTCTGTCTCGCTCGCTCGCTCTCTCTCTGTCTCGCTCCGTCTCCCCCCTCT
>JAAGKR010002408.1:11071-94900 GCA_011419295.1 Clarias macrocephalus
CCCCCCCCCCCCACTCGTTCTGTCTCCCCCTCTCTCTCTCCCCTTCATCCCCCCCCCCCCCCCCATTCTCTCTCTCTCTCTCTCCTTCTGAGTTTTCTGCCGATGTTCAGATGTAGATAACGGGGCAGTTAATAAGCTGGACGTGATTCAGGGGTCAGCGGTTGAGGGTAAGTTTGTACACCCCGTCATGAGACTGACCTGTGGTGTCGTTGGCCGTCTGCAGGGCGATCTGCGGCGCATGTGGTCCGAGCCGTTCCACGCCAAGTCCAGCAGCTCCCGGTTCATGGACGTATGATGGCCACGAGCGAGACGGGCGGCGTTCAATCCTACTCATCCCCAACACGCACAGAGAGAGGGAACGGGAGAGCAGGGACACGGGAGGGACCGAGGAGACGCGCTCGTCTTCTTCTCATCTCCTTATTCGTCGATCAGATGGAGAGCAGCTTGTCTTCACTGCCAGATGGATTCTGCTCAGCACATTCACTCCCCTTCTCTTTTTATGACCTCTTCTGTTTCCTTATCATCTCTCTGTCTCTCTCTCTCTCTCTCTCTCTCTCTCTCTCTCTCTCATGTCTCCCCTACTGGTCCCTATCGGACTGAGAGGCCACTCCTTATTAGACTTGTCTTTACGGGACACAGGCGGTGCTCGCTGAGCACCTCGTGATATTTTTTTCTAATCGGCGTCGTTATGGATATGCAGACTGTTGGTGTTTTTTTTTGTTTTGTTTTGTTTTGTTTCTGAACCACGGTGAAGACTCTGAGGAAAAAATCTCAGCTTAGAACAATGATGACCCTAAAGGGACCAACACAAGGACACACACACACATACACACACACACACACACACACACACACACACACGAGGCCACAGATGCTTTCCTGCTTCTCTCTCTCTCTCTCTCGCATCCTCCCTCTCTCCTCTCCCACTCTCTAATAAGCCCCGCCCCTTTCCCCTTTACAGATATGTGTATTTTATTTAGAAAAATTTTATTCTTGGCATATAAAGAAGCGACGCATTATGAATCGGAGGCGTGTCCTTACCGTCAGGAAGGCTGCGCCCCTTTATGTATATATGTGTACACATGTATTAGGGTTATCATGTTGGGGTGTGTGTGTGTGTTTGTGTGATCAAATATGAAGTGTGTGTGTGGCTTATGTTATTTTCCCCTGTGCTTTTCCCTTTGTTGCTTTTTTTTTTTTTTTTTTTGGATTTGTAGTCAGGGGTCGATGGGAAATGCAGTTGTTTTTTTGTTTTGTTTGTTTTGAATCCCCTCTCTGACCGTCGGCCCAGTTACACTTTTTGCGAGTACGTTCCCTTGTTTAAAGGAACGGTTTGGTGAAACTTGGATTCCAAAACGACACCATTGGGGTTTTTTTCCTGGAGTTCTGAAGTAACGGAGGAGGTTCTGACCGTCCGTGATGACGCCACGTGTTCGAGTTTTGTTTATTTGCTTGCTTATTTATTTATTTATTTTTAGATTACAAAGATCAAGTGTTGTTGAATTCTCCAAATCGTAAAAAAATTAAAAAAAATAAAAAACGGATTCCAGTTTGTTCATGAAGAGCAGGTTTATATTAGTGCACTTGCTTCTGACACGTTTTAATTGTTTCCATAGCAACCGCTCGTTCACTTGTATGGACACTCTCTCACACAGTCCAACTGTATCAAGCTCTGTTGTGTCTCTTCTTCCCTGGTCTGGTTCTGAGACCGTCTCAGCAGCATGGTCTCCGTCTCAGTCTAATCAGACTGTTGTGCGGTTCAAGCTCGGATCGCAGTCGACGTCTGTGTTTGTTTGTTTGTTTGTTGATTTATATATTTTGTCTTCCTCTGTATGCATAAATGGCGTAGCGGTTAGCACTGTCGCCGTGCACCTCCAGGTCTTGGGTTCGAGCCTGCATGTTCTCCCCGTGCTTGGTGGGTTTCCTCCGGCTTCCTCCCACAGTCCATAGACGCACAGATTAGGCTAATTTGCGTTCCTGTCCAGGGTGTCCCCCGTCTGGTCCCCCGCAGCCCCCGTACAGGATAAAGTGGTATCCAAAGGACGGAGCTGTAGTGCTCTCTACCAAGCCTGAGGAGGAGGAAGTAAAACCCTCGCTGCGATACTTGTGTGATGTATATCAAGTAAACTCGGATTGTGTGTGTGCACCACGTGGACAGGCTGTTTAATCCCTCTTCAGAGCTCAATACACACGCCTGCTGCTGTCCAGTTCACTTAATTTCCCACATCACGAAAAGAAACCAAACTGAAAAGGTTCACTCTGATGCTACCAATAAGCGAGTCTGGTGATAAACAGATGAATAAATAAATGATTGATATCGCGTTTATCTGTACAAAGACGTCCGAGTAACATTTACGGAAGGAGTCTCCAGTTTCAGCGCTTTCGGAAGTCTCTAGAAAGGACGTCGCTCGAGCTTTCTGGTTTCTCCATAATATAAGCTAATCCGTGTCGTCATTGTTTTTTTTTTTTTGTTGTTGTTTTTTTTTGTTTTTTTTCCGCTCCGAACTGCTGTGACGTACAGTAGGAGCGTCTCGTAGGCAGCGTGGATTCTGAACATACACAGGTCAAAAGGATGACGCGGTGCTCTTGACGGTGTCCCACCACCCAGTGTGGATTACTTTCCTAGAAGAGCACATCACATAGTGTGTTAGTACTTGTTTTTTACAGCATGATATAACTTTTGATCTAATGCGACACTCAAAGGATTGTCAGAGCCAACGGTTCACCAAACTGTTCCTTTACGCCAGGGGCGGCTCGGCTTCGAGAGGGGCTTGTGTGTGTGTTTTGTTTCTGACTGAACTGAATGTATGGCATTACCTCTGTTAAGTCTGCTTTAGAATGGTGCTGTAACAGTCGACAGGCTCAGCGCCGATCACACGCCTGTCATTAAGGAGGGTGAAGGTGCAGGCACGTGGCAGTTTGATCCAGACAGATTCCTCCCTTCCTTTTTCATGATTCAAATAATAATCATTCTTGCCTGAAATGAGAATGGCACATGTCACACTGCTTGCGTTCTAAATCCCTCTTTATTTTAGTATTGTCTTCGACAGTTATTCGACCCGAAAGACTGGAAGTGTGTGCGTGTGTGTGTCGAGCGAATGCAATTTGCTGATGTGTCTGTCAAAGTCCTCCTAAGTTCCCTTTTTTTTTTTTTTTTTGCTTTTGTTTTCTACTCATTACTTGTTTTTGTTACTCCTAAATCTGTGACTCGTCTGGCCTTGCATGTGAAGTGTAGCGTGTGCCGTCGTTCAGGAAACCCACGGCAACACTGCGACACTCGCGTGCGCTCGCTCGCACACACACAGACACGCAGGGCTCCTCGACGATCGATTGAACGAGAGTACGATCGCACAACGACGACGTTAACACAAGCGCTCGAGATACGGGGACGCCAGGCCCCTGGAGACCCCTCGGGCTCTGCATCTCGGGACACGGGACCTCACAGACGCCAGGCCGAGAGCACTCACCTGACCACGGCACATCCGGAGCATCGCAGACGTCGGCTTCGCCACAATCCCCATTCCCTCTCTGGATTTTCTGCCAACTCCCCCTGACCCCGCCTCCCTCCCCCCCCCCCCCCTCCCTCCAGACATGAAACTCTGAAATCATTGAATGATGGAACATTGAACATTTTCAAAAGGTTTCCTTTTTTTATGGAAAAGATTCACCTTGGGTTATTTTGTTTATCTGTCTGTTTGTTTGTTTGTTTGTTTGTTTGTTTGTTTGTTTTATCCCCCCTTTTTTTCCTTAGTGTTTTATTTTATATATTTTTTCCCGTCCCTCTTCACTCCTTGCCAGCAGAGGGCGCAGTTGGCACATTTTTGCGTTACAGCCCAAAGGATTCTGTAAAAAAGTGGATTTCAAAAAAATAAATAAATTAAGAACTGTGTAGTGACCTTTGGATCCTGACGTGCTGTACTTAAACGTTTTCATCCCCTTTAACCTGCTCCCCTTCATCCGGTCAGGATTCTGCTGTAAATAAACGTGACTCTAACTGTAGCGCCTCCTTGCTGTCTGTCTGTATGTTCAGGTGTTTGTATTAATCAGGGTGAGGCCCTTCCTAGCAACATTATCATTGTTTTAAATTGCAATTTCACATTTCAAATGTATTTAATTATAAGACTCAAATTTAATGTAATTATAAGAGGGGTGTTCAAGTCAAACCAAGACTACGGAGCAGCTTCCAAAGCTTCAACATTAATGCTAAATCTATCTGCTGACGTAGCTCAGAGCTCAGTTGTATTCTGTGACTTGCTGTACTTTTGCAACACCATCTCCACTTTGGATTTCTCATCGACATCACTGGAGAATGGTTCATCAGGAAAGACATTCCTGTTTTTTAAAGGTGAAGGCCGGTGAGATAGATAAACCAGACTAAGATGATCTTTACAATGGCACCGGTGAGGCAGTGGGATAAATGAGGCACCAAGTGAACAGCCCATTCTCAAAGTTGAGGTCTTGAAAGGAAGAAAAATGGGCAAGATAATACGAGTTTTGAGCTACAAATAAATCGTAATGCTGATTCAGATCAGCATCATCCGTCTGTAAATTCCCCAGATCTCAATCTGATCGAGCGTCTGTGTGATGAGCTGGACAAAACTCTGATCTGTTGAGGCCCCACCTCAACAACTTGCACGACTTAAAGGATCTGCTGAATACATCTTGGTGTCAGAACCACACACACACACCTTCAGAGCTCTTGTGTAGTGTGATATTATGGGAGAACAGTTTAATGCTGAGTTTCACTTAAATCACTGTAATGGTATTTCTGACTGCATGGAGTCACTTTAGTCATTGTAGTTCAAACAAAGCAAAACAAATGATGCAATTAATGTATCCTGAAACTTCCACAGGAGATAATAACATGGCAATACAACTCGGTCCAAGTTCAAGATTACTCTTATTGTAATCCTGTTAGAGTGGAACCTTAGATTGCGAACATAATTCACTCTGGAAGCGGGCTTGTTTATCACAACACTCGTAAATCAAAGCGAATTGTCCCATAAGAAATAATGGAAACTCAAAAACTTTTTTTTATTTTATTAATGTTTCAGGAAAGTTAGAACCATTTCATTTATTCCAGATTTTTTCCCAATCATGTTCAGACTAACGCTCCTGTTACCACTTTCGGCCACAAGGCGTCGCTGCAGGCTAGATTGTCTCTACCAGAAGGGTTTTTAAAACAAATTGAGCATGCATTCACTCATTCACCCACCTAGTTATTGTATATACCGCTTTATCCTGTATACAGGCTTGAGGGGGCCTAGAATTATAAGGAATTAGAAGTTAATTTTGCTTTGAAATATTTTTATAAAATGAGTCTGACCATTTTGATAAAATGTCTATATCACACGACAGTGGTGTTAAATATGCAAAGATTGTGTCCGATTATAGATTTTGAGAATGACTAATATTTAACTGGAAACTAACAGTTATCTGGTCATACCAATGTGTCAAAACATTGAAGCTACATTCACAATTGATGCTTGTTCTTCTGTTAAATGCAGACCTCTCGTGAAAAAAAAAGCTTCCCAACAAAATATTTATTCTTGTAAACATTTTGGTTCGTGAAATGTTCTTGAGTGATTTTGTTACCAAGAAACTCAAAAGCAGCAACTTATCACTCACTCATTGTCTATACCTCTTTATTCTGTATACAGGGTCGCCGGGGCCTGGAGCATATCCCAGGGGAATGAGGCACGGGTCAGGGTACACCCTGGATACGGTGCCAACCCATCACAGGCCACACACACTCTCATTCACACACTACAGGCAATTTGAGAATGCCAGTTAGCCTGCATGTCTTTGGACTGTGAGAGGAAACCCATGAGCACGGGGAGAACATGCAAACTCCATGCACACAGACCCCAGGCAGGAATCGACCTCGAACACAAACTGAGCAAAAAGTACTATTTCCCCACAATGCCTACTAATATTTTTTTGTTTATTTATACAAGAAAATGTGAAATTATAGAAAGTTCATGCTTATGCACAGGACATTGTTAGCATATCGCTGTCACAGTTGACCTCTGGTTTAAAATTTGGGAACATTTTAAATGTAAAGAATCAAATCGCTGTTGCATTAAATTATCAAAGGGTCTTGTCTGGAGATGTTGCCTACTTTAGACTAAAACTGAAACACAATGCGTTAGCATTTAGAGAAATTCTTTGCTCAATCTATACTGTCCACAGTTGTGGCTAAAAGTATTAAAACAAAATATGGCATGTATTATAGTTCTCCTTATGCACAAAACTATCAGTGTAGTTTTTGTTGTTAGTCTTTCGGCTGCTTCCCGACGAGGGGGTCCCCACAGCCCTGTGGTTCGGTTTGGTCCCATCCATACACAACTTGCCATAGGTTTTACACCAGACGTCCTTCCTGACGCAACCCTCCCATTTTTATCCGTGCTTGGGAGCAGCACTGCATCCAGTGACTGGGGTTTGGGTGGGAATCGATGGCCTTCCGCATGGCATCCAAGAAACCTACGTCACTAGGTGACGTCACTAACTAGTTCTAGGCTATCCATTTGAAGAGTTTTGTTACTTAATTGAAAAACTAATGAAAACCTGACTGTGAGAATGTGATTCGTGTTCTAGAGCCATGGCCGGAGTCGTCTCCAGACCTTAAACCCAATAGAAAACTGTGGTGGAAAAGTCAGTATTGGTCAAGAAACCGCCTTCTGTGTGTAATCTTCAGGAAGTGATGAAGCAGGCATGGATTGAGTGAGTGAAACCAGAGTACTGTTTGACTTCATGCCCAGCCGGATCCAGCGGGTTTTGAAAAACAAAGTTTCCTGTTAAATCTTAAATACTCTGTATCAATTTTATTGCAAAAAATAAATTGTTATTATTATTTTGATTTTCATTAATGAAAAAAAATGAGTGTCATTAAAACTGACATAGAAAAATTTCACCTTCGTCTTTATGTATTTGGCCACCACTGTAGCCTGGTCATGACCGCTTCAAGATGGCGACGCTGTAACCGTGTTTGGTATTCCTTATTTTCCTTACGCACGCTCGCGACCACAAGGGTGCGCTGTGGCTTCTCGCGCGGGGTTTTTTTTTTTTCCCCTCGCGCGTCGGCAAAATGGCCGCCTTCCCGCTTCAGACCGACAGACCAGTTCCCGCACTAATCACAACCATGACAAAAACACACAGTTATGGTGATCTAATGCTGTAAAAATGTTTTATACAAGAAATCAGCACAAACATCAGGCAAGCAGTTACAAAGTACTCGGAAAAGTTGACATTGAGTGGAATATGAGGGGGAAACCGCCGCCATGACGGGAATCTGAGGAGGAGAAAGGGGAGTCTAGGCCTGTTAAAGTTACAGCATTTACAATGTACATTAATAAAAAAAAACATGTACGTTTGAGCATGTGTATGTGACACGTGTTTAGCATTTAGTTTTTGTGTCTTGAATTTTAAAAAGGTTAGTCAAATTAGTCAGTCAACCAGGACAGGGATGCCAGGTTGCTGAAAAACAATCTGCTGAGCAAATCTTTTTTTTTTTTTTAGGGTGATCTATGTGGTGTGATCCTCAGGGCTTGACTTGCTTCATGAATTTTTATAAATTGAGGAACATAATGGTTCAGACAGTTTGTAGTAATCCATCATTATATTAATTTCAATTACCACTGCACCGATTGAACTGTGATAATTTTGATTTATAATAAAAACGAGAGGTTACTCACGTCTCCGCCCGTGTGCAGGTCCTTCACATTACCTGTGAACGAAGCGTGCGATCATGTCGCTGGAGATGCTCAGCGTATCTGTTTTCACTACTGTTACAATGCCTGTGAAACGCACACACAATAACATAAAAGCTGATGACGCTGCATACCGTTACATTCAGCAAGTAACGGCTATTTTGTGTTTTTGCACAATACACACAAATCTACAAACATAATTTTCTTATATAAATATATATACTTCAGTGACTTTTGTACTGAAATTCTATTTTCAGATTAAACTTTAAAACAAATTAAAACGCTGAGTGGTCCAATGAATTTTAGCAAATATCAGTGATTTAACTAAATTCAGTTCAGTTCAAGTTTTTTTATATAGCCCTTTTAACAGCGGTCATTGTTGCAAAGCTGCTTCACAGAATAAACTAAATATGAATACTTGTTATACATTTGTTGTATATTATAAAAACATGGCTAAATCATAATTATCAAATTGTCCCTGATTAGCAAGCCGAGGGTGACGATGGCAAGGAAAAACTCCCTTGAGAAAAAACAGACTTAACAGGGAACCCATCCTTGTTTGGGTGATATCAGAGAGCAGAGATTGATCTGCAGTCATACTGAGTGTTACGAGGCTTTAAGTCCAGTATAACAGAAGATGTGTTGAAGGTAATATCGAGTCCAGTTTCATTATTGGAGGCTCAGGTACACAACAGCTTGTGGGACTCTTTTTACTTTGACAGCTACTGGTAAGATCTTTAGTCCACCCTTGGCCCAAACCAGCATGGCAGGAACTGGAGATGAAAGAAAATTAAAGAAAATTGAATATTACTAAAAAAGATTTATTACTAAAATCTAAATCAACTTAAGGCTGTAGTGGCATAATGAAATGGAGCATATTTTAAAATTAATGAAACAAAATGCATGTAACTGAGAATATTCATCGCTGCAAATATAAAAAGAAAAAAAAGTAAGCAAATTCTATTTATATAGTACTTCTCAGGACAAATTTCACAAAGTGCTTTCCAGAAAATCAATCAAGAACGTAATAAAAGACAATAAACATACAGCAAAATAGTAAGAATAAATAAATCGTTTCAAATTATATATTTTTCATAAAATATGTACATTTGAAATTAACTAATAATAATATAATTTTCATTAATCTATGACCATGTCTGCAGGTATTTTAGGAATGTACAGCACTTTGATCAGCTGTGTTGAGTAAATTGTACTTTGTAAATAAATTTGACTTTGACTTATTAATAATAGGAGGAAAAAGAGGGAAATAATGTCAGAATTGCATTATAGCTCGAAGCTGTTCCGAGATTTTCTTTCAGTGTGATTTATTACATTAATATATTCTGCAATTAATATAAATAACTGAGATGATTTTAAAGTGTCAAGTTACAGAACAAGAGATCATCTGTGCGTGACATTTACATCAACCCAAAGGTTTGCTCTCTGGTCTCTCATCCAATTAAATTCTGAGTAAAATCACAATTTCACTGTGTTTAATTTAGTTTTGGTCAGGCAGCCCTTCAGTTAGCACGGACTTAATAACTTTGAGTAAGAAGTCTGTGCACTTTGGAAGACCGTCCATGATGCTCAGGAGCCACGATGTCAGAGCGAAGGGGGTTTGGGGTTGTCAAGGTCGAAACAGAGACATAGGGACTGTGGAATTTCTCAGGTCCACCCCTGATCACTTATTGGTTAAAGAACCAAAACATGACTGGCTGGGCGAGTGTACAGGAATTCTCATGGCGCCATGGGGATTGGAGTGCTGCAGCTTGGCAGTCTACCTATAGAGGAAAACATACATGAAGAGCAAGGGGTTTTCGGCATGTGTTTTCAGAATCAATGCCTTTATTAAATTAATCAACAATTTCCCACAAATACACCGTTCACTGGAATGTGACTTAACAGATTATATATAAGATGTATACAGTAAGTGACAATGATAGCATTATCACTGCACAATTTAGTTTCTTTACTATAATTGAAATAATCTATAATGCTTACAGAAATTTCAGATTTTTTTAGTATTGAGTTCATCCACTTTTCACTTTAACCTTTACCCTGACTTACTGTACTGTACTTACTGGGAGATACATATGTTTGCCTGGCTCTGGGGAGGAGCAATAAGCGACTGGGATAAACTTTTGTGGAAAACATTGAAAAGTCGGCTTACTCAAGTTCTCAGGTTATGTGATTCAATCAGAACTCAGTGAAAAAAAGCATCAGTGTTGTGTGAAGTGCATAAAAGTGGTCCTGTTCCTGTGTGTTCATAAAATTAGGCATTAGATACAGTAAGTAACTAATGTAAACTTCAATTGATCGACTTCAAATCATATCATTTCAAGTGACTGCCGTACGTTTACATACAGACTACCTTGTCAAATTTAAATATCTTAAGTATTTCATTTGTACACACAAAATTAATAAACACAAAAATAATAATGTTTATTAATTTTGTGTGTGCAAATGAAATACTCACTATATTTTGATTAAGTAAACTAAGCAATTTGATTAGTTTTTATTTACAGATTGACCTCACCATTTTTTAAAAACATATTATTTAATTTATGTAATTTATATAAAAATGTTTTAAAAATCTAATTAAGTCATTTGATTAAGGAGAATGATGTAAAAGGAAATCAGGCTGCAGTGGCTCCCTGTATAAGTAGGTTCTTCTTGCTGTGCCATTTTTGTTTAATGATGGGAAAAGCATCACTAGATATGTGACCTGATCTGGGAATGTCTTTATCCGTAGCACATATATTCCAATAAACTGTACTTCATGTCGAACTGTGTACTTTTTATGCTCTTAAGTCACACAGACTCTACGTAGACACCTTTTCTGGGACTCAGCTCAAGGTTTTGGCCTTTCAGGAGCTCTAATGCTGTTGTATTATACATATACTATTATTGACATAAACATGACAAAAATACTGTCATATAAAATAACACCGACTTCTATCTTAACTAACAAAAAAAAAAGGTTTTTCTTGTAATTCTGTCTTCTGTGTTCTGTCCAAATGCAAATTAACTGTGCCAGGTGTGTAAATGCCTGCTAACATTTTAATTTACATATAGTATGTATAAAAGAAGATCGACTTATGCAAATATTTAAACAAAATTTTACTAAAAGATAGGCCAAACAATTAAAAAATGGTTTTAAAACAGACTTTAACCTTTTGTTTTCAAACATAGCCTTAACAACGTGTCCTAGAAGATACAAACTGTAAACTAAAAATAACTATAATTTTGGGAGAAACGATTAATACATTTGTTTGTTTGTTTGTTTGTTTTTTTAAAAAATTATGCACAATAAAGGCCTAATGACAGTGTGCACTTGAGCTGGTATGGACTCCAAAAGATTGTGTAAAACCTTCTGATTAATTTTAGATCAAATCTGTCAGCATGTCGTTTGATTACACACTTCAGAGGGATTAAACAGGAGGATCTGTCAGACCTGTCTGTGTGAAATCTCATTTTTGTACAAAGCAGGTAACATGGTCAATATCACATGTTTGCTTACATCTGAATTTCATTTCAGATTTTTTTTTATCTGTCTGTGTTTAAGAATTAATTTCTAATACAATATGTGTACAAACAAAAACATCTGTTTAATGGAATAAATCATGCTGGAAGACAATTTCTTCAATGCACCAAATTCGTAATTTCTAATATTTTATGATAATTTTAGTCCAACTTTTTTCAGTTACGTTTATTGTTTAACTTTAAAGTAAAGTAAAACTTGGGTTAAAACGAATTTTAACCCAATAGCCTGTCGTATTTAAATAGACATATTTAACAAATACCTTCAGAGAACATCTTCAATTTTTGCATTTTTAAGAGTAAACTTTTTGTAAAGATTGGAAGTTCTTTGAACTCTTCAGAAATTGAAGAACCTTCAGTTATACAAAAACCTCTTAAGGAACCCTTGAGTAAGCAATTATAAAATACACTGTGATATTGTTCTCACTTTAAAAAAAAAACAAAAAAACAATTAAGAGTAATTTATTATTTTGTTCAATGAAAATGCAATACAGCAATCAATATTTAGTATGAAGTCTTTTCTTATTCAAAACTCAAAATTTGCTGGATCCAGTTGTACACGGAGTTAAAAAGACAGTACTGGTTTCTTGACTGCTACTGCCTGACTGATACTGAAGATCACCCAGCCCATGGCTCCAGAAGTTGAATGCCATTGTCACATAGCCAGTTTCACTAGTCTTTCTTTCTCTCAAACTACTAAGTGAAATCAGCTATTTTAATGCACATGGGGAACTCTCATATAATACATGACATACTGTATGTTGTCCTAATACTTGTTTGTATAGAGAAATAAACAAAATAAACAAATAATCATTGAGTTTAAATGATTGATGGTTAGATAATAACTAACATTTTACTTATGAATCCTAATTTAGTTAAATTGTTTTCTCTGATAAGAAAATATCGATGAAGTCTTCAGTGTAATTTTGTTATAGATTTGAGCATCTGTTTCATTTCAATTTAAACCTTTCCTGCTGAAGGTTTCACATCATTTGGTTATTTTAAAAACAGTATGCACAATATTTCTTTTTTTTTTCTGTCTACAATTATGCATACTGGTTCATTTTTCTGTATTTGGTTTTCTCTATATACATTGCTGTCTATTAATCTATACATTTTTGAATACTTTGTCTGCTATCTGTTTGTCCTTGTGTCTTTGTTTCTGTCTTTCGTGATTACGGTAATTCCTGTTTACTGTCTAATGTTACAGTCAAGCGTAATGCTGCTGAAGCCCTCTAATTTCCTTCCATCCATCTGATCTTATCTGATCTTACCTAACTTTACTGATTATCTACAGACTTTGGTCCTAAAGGGGTTCTGCTTGAAACCTTCTATGAAATTTAAACACTACTGCAAGCCTACACATACTGTAGACCTATTTAAATATATATTTAAAAAAAAAAAAAACTTTTTATAGCTATAGAAGATTTTTTTGCAAGCACTGTTCCCATTTGAGATAGCTAAACAGTAGAATAAATAACAATAATAAATAATAATTCATATACTCTAATTCTTTAATAAGCCTAGAAGAATACTGCATGTATATGTACATGTAACAGAGACCAAGTATTTATTCTTGTGGAACACCTTATAGAATATAATATAATTTTATACATCTATTAACATGATGTGGCATTCTTTTGATCTCTGAATAGTAATAAGCAACAGCATTTTAGGCATTACTTTAAGGTAAAGTACACACACATTTCTTTGTATTAAAATAAAATAAAATGCTGTAGAGTAGATTTAAAAAAAAAAAAGTGAACAAACTTCAAAGTGCCAAAAGATACAAATAAATATTGGTGGTTAATGCACCAACCTCAGCAGCAGCCTCATTTCCCCTCTCGTCTGTTCCAATCACTCAGCATTCAGCATCAGCAGTAAACTAATCACTGGCACGATCATCTGTCATCATCTGCACCTGTTTCTCACTGGCTCATGCCTAACTTTAGAGTTTTTTTTATGCTTCAGTGATTTATACAGTAGGTCACTGTGTGGTTTAACAAACAAAACATATTCCACTGAAATTGCTCAGGTACAGCGAATGTCTGAAAATGAAAGACAAAAAGGAAGGATGGAAAACTATTTCTCAAGACTACATTAAAAATGGAGAAAGGTCTGGCTCTTTGGAAACAAAATATGACAAACGAGTTTTGGATAAAGACTTTTGTACAGTACTACAAAAGATTACACTTTCTTTAAAAAAAAAAAATACATTAATGGCTTCTCACACATGCAACTGTAGGAGAGCCGAATTATGCTATGATGCAAAAGAATAAAATTTAATAAAGGATAGTAAAACTGACAAAATTGCTTAAATTAGTTGCACTAACTAACTAACTAACATGCAACTGTAATTGAATTCAAAACATGAGATGGACTAAATATAACCATGACGAGCAAATAAGAGGTAAAGTCTGTGTCTGCTGGTGAATATGTTAATTACAGGTTTGTCTTTGTCAGCACTGTGTCTAGCTTCCTGGGCTTGTTTGAATAAGACTTCATCGCCACTGCACGAGATTGGTTTTCCCCTTGAGCCTGTTGCCCTTTGACCCTGTGAACATTCCATGAGTAGGGTGTGAGGTGAAGTGAGGAATTCCTCTGAAGTCTACTTATGGACTGTTGTTTTTTCCCTCCAGAGGAAGAGTTTGGGTTAAAATGTCACAGAGAGATACAGAGAGTCATGGAATGGATGTTCTGCTTGGGTTATAAAGCTAGGAGATTGGTGCAATAAACAGATTTACAACAGGGAATTCATGCAGACATTTCATAAGGATCTGACGTTTTCTGTTGTTTTTGGTTTTATCGTTTACAGTTACAGCAACTGCAATAACTCTCACAGATAGAGAGAGAAAAATTTTTATTTTTGTGAACCCTAATTTTAATCATTTCTACGAGATGAAACATTTATTGTCAGTTAACAAGAATCCTTTTAATATGGCCATTTTCATACTGGACCAGCAAAACAGAAGGAAACCAAGTCTTTTGCCAAAGATCACATGACCCATTTTAACAGTGCATCAAACTAATAGAAATTTTAGCTGATCACTTTATCGTTTCATGACCTACCTAAAAAAGATAATGGAGGAAAACCCTGAAAGATTCTGGGCAGGACTCTTCCAGGATACATGTTGAAAAACTTCCCAGTAAAACCCTTTTATGAGCCTCCAAGCACTTATATCAAGCATAAAGGTACTGTAAGGAATAAAAACACTCAGTACTGTGCTTTTATAGAAAAACAATCAATGACAAGTTAATGTTATACAGCTTGACACAAGGACGAGTTCCTTTAACCACCATGAAGTTGATTAGTTTCCAGTAACACCATGTCCTGAGATGTTCTATTCCTCTTAAAATACAACAGTTTGCCAGGATTTACAAGAAATACATATAAATTATTTATTTATGTAATAAAGGGTGTCCAATAAGTCAGGAACCAAAGGGAATATGTTGAGCAAATATCCAGGAAAGGATACAAAGCCTGAAACAATGCATAGAGCATATATGGTAAATAAAATATAAAAAAATAAAAATAAAAACTATTTTGTATTATATTTTTTGTGTATTTTTACTCTAATTTGTGGCTGACTTTTCAGACATTCTGCACTTATATATAATGTTGTGAGCTTCTATTACAATTATCTCACAGCACCTAGAAGTAATCCTTGATTTCCCTTGATTTTTTCAAGGGGAAAAAAATGCAATAGCCCTCAAACCATCTCTTCAGGAAACTAAAAGACCAAGTAAAAAATGTACAAACATGTAAACATCGTATGGCTTCAGAAGATATCCAGGCGACACCAAGTGGGACCGCACCCTAGATGGTGGGTGTATCATCATCACGACACGTACACACTTATTTACATCTACAGGCAATTTAGCATATAACCATTTCAGCTACTGGGATGGCAGAGAAACTCCACAAAGACAATAAACTGAGCTCAGGATGGAACCCTGGACTGTGCAGCTGTGAACCTGCACCTTCATGTCACTCTCCTTATTTATTTGAACCACGACATATTCATGCTTACACTTACTGATAGATACTACTGAAATTCAATACAATACATAATGATGACTGTCTCTTTAGATTTCATCAAAAATACAAATAATATTTTTTTCTGAAAACAGCAAATCTTCGTTGTCTTAGAATAACCAATGTTACTGAAACTCCAAAAGCTCGAGGGAAGGTGATATCCATATACATTTACAAGATTTTTACAACCTTTTTTTTATCTCATATATATCATATATAATTAAACATTATATATATATATATATATATATATATATATATATATATATATATACATTCAGAATAAAATATTTTTAGTGTTATTTTTTTATTATTATTTGCCTCTGATGAAAAGACTTTAGTTCTAGTAAATAATTTGCAAATAATGACAACAGGAATGTAAAAAGAATTTGGACATGCATGTTTCGTTTAGTATAAAGTTGCCATTTTTTATGTTGTAATTCGTTTTAAAATGTAATAATTGTTGATCATGGTATATTCTCATCATTGTTCCTAAGATCACTTCAAGCCAGGAGTTTGTTTTAATGAACAACAAATCTTTCAAAAGATTATTAAATATTTTGCCTATTAAATTGCTCACTGCTTCTTTAAAGTCACTGTATAAATAAATAGAACCTCTATTCAGATCTTCTAATCATTTTTATAAACTATCAAACTTTATTTGATGTTAGAAAACCATTGCAGGGAGTTTATATAAATGAAGTAGGTAAATATCAGTGTATATTTTCATGCTTTAGAAAATAGGAAAATAATATTATCCCAGTTACATAAGTATCACTGAGAAATTTCTTTATATGAATTATGACATCATTAACTATAAGAGCCTATCAGTTTCTGATATGCAAATATATAGTGTTTTAACATAGAGTTTTTGCAATTTGGATTTGTAGCTATTAAATTGTTGCCATTTTGTAAAAATCCCTTGCACAGCAGAAGTTCTTTTTAAGCAAAAAAAAATTTTAATCAACCATTTTAGTGAGTAATAATGCACAGTATTGCATGTCATGCATAGATTCTGACACTTTTTTATGGTTCACGTTCATCTTTCGCAGCAGTGCTGCTACAACTACATTACAAAATATCTTTAGTGTAATTTGTTTATATCCTGTCCTGCCTTATGCATCCTGCAGCAGCGTGGAGCTTCACACAGTCGTGTCCGGATTGCGACACTGCACTTTCAGTCACGTTCCTCTTGCGAAATTCTCTACCCCCTCTTAAACCCCCTCCGCCCCTATGCTAGGAATGCGGGGCATGTACTCGGTAGTTAAAAAAAAAAAAAAAGTAATGGAGGTGGTGTTCCAAATATAAGTAGGGTTCAAGAGTTTACTTCCCAGCCAGATTATCTCGTGCAGGAGCGTTACAAACGAGCTCCAGAAAAATCCACAGCTCTAGTCACCATATAGGGAAATGATCGATGACACTCCTCCTGGTGCTATCGATGAGTGAGAAACCTGAAGACAGAGGCAGCACTGGAGGGAAGGGAGTGGGGAAGGGAAGAGGGCAAAGGGCACAGGAAGAAGGGAAGAACATTTTTGGAGGAAGGGATGGAATTAGGTTGGGGTAATAACAAAAGACAAACCACCCAAGTCTGAAAAGGTCTCTTTCAGGATACACACGTAGGACTGATAAGAGTAGAAGTAACAGCTTTTTCACTTCGACTCAGATAATCAATGTTTGTACTGAGTGGAAAGTTGCTCTGAGATGGATCCTCTCTACAATCACAATGTTGTTTTTTGTTTTGTCCTGTTGATTATTTTTTATGAGCAACATTTAAAAATAATTTTAAGTAATTTTCTTTGAAAAAGTTTAAACATTCAGATCCTGTGTTACTGAAATTTTTCTCAGGTTATTAGCATAAAATGTAAAAACTTAAAATTTCTTTTTTGTACGAAATTAAAAGCGTTGCTTGATGTCAGCTAATATTATTTATATAATTATAAATATTATTACAAAGAATAATGTTTTACATAGGATAAGGCAAAGACATTTTTTTGTTCAGTTTCTCCAAACCAAATAAGATTTTACATACCTTTTTCTTTCTAACTTAACATTTCCTCTTAAATCAACTGATGTCCCATACAACAAAATGTGTATTCTGTTTTTTTTTTGTTGTTTGTTTGTTTGTTTTGTTTTTTTATTTATGCTGCTGTTTGGTTATGTATTCAACTACTACTATGTTTCAAATAAGTGATTAAAAAACCTTGATGAAATCCCTTAAACAAATAGATTAAACCTGATTTCCTCATTTATAATAGTAAATTTCTTCCTTTGTCAAATAAATTAAATTAAATATTGTTTACAGCTAATTTACAGTAGCTTTACGAAAGTTTGAATGTTTAATTTCTTTTGTTTAAATATCCTGCTCAGTTTAATGCACTTATGTACAATTCAATAATTATAATTAAACTCTGTTTAGAAAAGCAAAAATGGATTTGTTTGTTTCTATATTCCAGTGCATAAAACACAAAAATCAAGATGCTTAGTTTTCTCTCATATATGTATAAATAACTATTTAAATGTAGTAATAATTAAATAATTTAAAAGCAAGTTTATATTAAGTGAATTTACGCAAGCACATTTGTAGAAAAACTGTTTCTAAAGAACAAGTGCAATAATTTATTTTTATTTAGCTGGTCGACTGTAAAACCTCAAGTCGAATCTGTGCAATGTGTTTCAGTAATTAAAACTAACATGAACAGAAAACTGATAACATTTTTTGTGATAGAAATTTCAACATAATTTAAACCCATTCGATTTTAACTAGAAATCAAGTTTGTAATGTAACTAATTAGATTTACACCTTGATTCCACACAATCCTCATTAATTCTTTGTTCAGATTATTTTAGTTCTATGAGTTGTTTTTTGTTGTTGTTGTTGTTGTTGTTGTTGTTGTTGTTGTTGTTGTTGTTGTTTTAAATCTTAATTCTTAATGTGCTTGGAGGCTTGTAAATATCAGTGTCAGATGTTTTGTTGTTGAACTGTGCAAATTCATAAAGTCACAATTATGCAAAGATGCATTTGTATTTAAGTTCTTTTTAAGTACATTTAGTGAGTATAGTCACTGTTCATTGTAACAAAACATTACTCATGACTTCAATTAAAATCTTATGCTTTCAAATGACACCTAGCAAGAAATCTACATGAGGATGGTTCTGTCAGAATAATCCTAAGAGAGAGTAAAATTGCTCCATAATTTATAACCAGTAATTTTATTTGGTTTAATTCCATATTAACTCTCTAACATTTCATCATGGTTTATTTTTTATAATGACCAGGTTACTGAATTTAAACACAATCTCACTTTTATCTCAACGTTATAAATGGAGTTGTTTTATCACAGGATCACAAATGCTGTGAGAGGCTGATGAACTAGGAAGTATCTTTAAATAGAGCTTTTATGAAACATATTATAGTTTATGACATAATTGTTTATCTACATATACCTACTCGTTAACATGGTGTTTACATGAGAGGAACAGAAATTAAAGAGATATGGTTATTTCCACAGCTCTGTTTGTGTGTGTGTCTGTGTATGTGGAGATATGTCTGTTAGCCATACTGATAACACTAAACCTGCAAATAAGAGCTCTTGTAATAGTTCAGAACAGGATTATGCATTAGTTCAGAAATAAGTGACTGTACAATATAGGAATTTAATGAGACACATATAGATATATAATAGCAACATAATGAAAAGTACATTGTGATTTTTAACTCTTTTCCTCTTTGTTGTGCTAAAAGGTTTTAGAAACTTAAAAATATATTTTAAGAGATATAATAAAAAAAAGATTTCTGATTTGCATTTGAAGCTTTTTATTTTAAAAGAAGTTGAATCTCAGAAATGCTAAGAGGGAACGATCTTAAACAAATTAGAAATAAAAACAAAGTAAGTCTAAAATAAATAAATAAATGTGTGATATTAATTATATTGTAACCTGACACAGAATTTTACAATTTTACTTAAGTGTTAGAAATGTATGTCTTTTTGGTGCTCCACACCTACTTTTGATTTAAATATACTGTATATATATTTCTTGATTTTGTTTATGCAGTGTATGCAATAAATTGATCTATCTATCTATCTATCTATCTATCTATCTATCTATCTATCTATCTATATTTGTCTGTTTCAAGGTTGCCCTGTTTGAAAGAAGTTTTGTTACTATTTAAGTGTTAGGAAAACACTTTTCAATGTTGGCCAAATGTACTTAAAAAGATGCCCCAAGCTGTTTGAGAGTGGACTGATTTTTTTCTTTTTCATTTATAATAAAGTCTGATCAACAACCTGAGTGTGTGTATTAGAGGGAGAGAGAGAGAGTGAGAGAGAGAGAGTGAGAGAGAGAGAGAGAGAGAGAGAGAGAACCTCATCCCTCCTCTTTTTCTTCACAGCCTATTGAATTCTTGCACCAGTCTCACATCAAACACTTTTTTTCTGATTAACTGCACAATCAGATCCCTTTAGATGAAGGGAGGAAAAGAGTGATGGGGGGAATGTGGGCCCTTTCCCACCAGACAATACCATTATTTCAGCTCCCTTGGCCTGGAATGCCAGATTTCACAGCCCACTACCCTCGTCCAGCTGTCAGTCAAAGCACAATAAGGGGGGTTCAGGCACCACCCTCTTTACTTCGGCCCACCCTGAAGCTCGATGAGCCCCTGCTCGAGTGGACTAGTTTATCCTCTCCTCCTTCTGCTCCCTTTAATCACACAGAAATCAATGACAAGCAGCACACAGTGAAATGTATACCTGTGATTGAGATCATCTCAATATAGGGCTCATCTGGCTAGGTGGGAGGAGTGTAATTATATAAATGATTAAAAACACTAATTATTCTTATTATTCTTCTTCTTATTATTATTATTATTATTATTTATTCATAAAAAATTATGATTATATTTGAGTTCAGTTTTTGGTGATGTATAATTTATTTGTTATTTGTCTTGAACAGTACATCTGTTTAATAAACATATCTGACATTTCTAAATTAATTTGTTTTTAGCTAATGGAACATGATCTAGGGTGAACACATACAGAGAAAGATATTATATTCAAGTTATATTCAATTATATATATTCATAATAGAAGTATAACAAGTAACATTAATTGAAGAACAGAGTATTCTTCAATACCCCCCCCCAAAAAAAATCCTAAATCAATTTCCTAAATAACAGTCCTGAATCATGTTTATAAAGAAAATGGAAATGAATTATTTATATTTATTAGATAGATAGATAGATAGATAGATAGATAGATAGATAGATAGATAGATAGATAGATAGATAGATGCTTTATTGATACTAAAGCAAATTCCAGACATCCAACGGCAATAGAGACAGTAACACAAAGGTGGGTTTGTAGATGTGACTACACACTGTGTATCTTATGTGTAGATTTGAGAACTGGTAAGAAGTTATTTGTGCAATGCTACGGGAAAAAGTACAAGATATAATACAGGAAGCATGTTAAATGCAACCTTAATGTGCAATTTAATGTGTGACAAAGTGACAACAGTGCAATAACTTAGTAATTGTGCAAAGAACAGAATGGAAGTGACAACGGCAAAATATGTAATAAAATATTATTGCATAAACAACCTATTAACAAACTAATTTAATTTCCATGTGATGTATAGATCTGATAAAATAAAAAGAACTGCCCCTAACTATATCGTTAAACGAACTGTCTGCACTGGACCGGAAGTAGAGTCCCACCACTGTCGATATGGCCGCTGTTGCGAAAACACACACACACACACACACAAATTTGTGAATGAAACACTCGGTCGCGTATGTGTCGTCCAATTAAAGTGCGCAGTGGCGCTTGTGGGATCACGTGATCCGTTCCTGGCGCGCCGACGAGTCGAGATTCTAGCCAATGGCGAGGTCGGGTGGTGAAGACTAGCGCAGGAAGTGACCAATGAGAGCGCGGTATGCAAATGAGGAGCTCGCTCGGGCAGGGATCTGAATGTCAACCAGTCAAAGATGGAGTCTTAACGTCTCTGGGAATGGCCACGACGCGCGCGCGCGCTGAGAGACAGACAGATTTCCGACATTTGTGGGTTTAAATTTTGTTTTGTTTTTATTTGACTCGACCGGTTTAATGAAGGGCTTGTATTTCTTTCTACAAACATATACACGGTTGAGAAAAGAGGAACAAACAGGCCTAGAGACGCTCGAGGGGGGGATTAACAGCTTCTGGTCAACTTTTCTTTTTCTTCTTGTTCTTCTTCTTGTTCTTGTTGATCGGGTGATCTATGGATCAGGGTGATCTCTGCTTCCGGCTGTGTCCTAAATGACGCCTCTATCAGAGAGCGGGTGTTTAAGGTGTCCTGGTGTGTAGGTCTGGTCAGTTTCTAAGGTGCTCACGGTTTAATTTCGGGGTCGTTTTGGTAGAGTACGGAAGTGCGCGGATTCGGACGAATCCCTCCCTAGTTAGGCAGCCTACCCCTCATGACAGGGAGGGAGGGATCCACTTGGCCCTGTTTGCGCGAGCACGGTACACGTTTTTGGAGCGGGAATGGCGGGAGCATGCCTCCAAACACTCGATCAAAAATGCCCGAAAAGCCTCTCACTCTCGGACTTTTGAAGCAAATCCTTTCATTTTGCATGTTTAACAATAGGAGGGGACGAAAAGAAAAAAGGTTGTATTTGTAGATGTATTTATGATCAGGTAAGGCTTTATCTTTAAGATTTAAGATCAATCATTTACAATATTATGTCTAAAAAATGTTTAAGGTCTGATTTTTCTTTGTTTTTCTTTCTGAAATTGTATTTCTCTCCCTCTCTCTTAAAAAAAAAGTATAATACTATGATTAGCTCGTGTGCATGGACTTCTAAATCTTCTAAATCTAAACATTCAGCTGCTAAAATTAGTAGCACATTTTTATTTGTCTAATTTTTAAAAGAATTATCAGATTTCATCTCTCTAATTACAGAGCACCTCAGGTTGTTCCTTATTTAATGCAAACTAAAACAAACCCTAAACGTTTCCGTTGCAGATCCATTTAAATTACATGCATTCATTTAATTTAGAGAAGTTTTTTCCTTCTTTAAATTGCACAGCAAATTAAAGAAGAAGAAAAAACTTCTACACCAGTCTCGATGCTGATGCACCATGATGTAATCCTTTCCAACACTCTGCACTGTTTTACACACACACACTCACACACTTAACCCGTTTTTTTTTTTCTTTTCATTTTATCATCGATATTTACTTTATGATGTTTAAATGTTTATTTTTAAAATCGCTGAAGTTTCTGAAGAGAGAAATGAGGACGTGAAAGTGTTGCCCAACTCTCTAAAATTAACCCCAGACGATGTGAGGAGTTTTCAAGGCTCATGGTGGTGGACGAATCTAATCTTCATTTAGAGTTTACCATATCAGAATGTCGAGGGAAAAAATTCCCACGGAAGTAATTCTAGATTTTTTTTAAAAAGGGCAAAACCACAAAAATATATATGCTGGGATTTTTAAAACCTTGCTAAAGGTTTAATTCTGTAATCATCTTTCTAGTAACAATTGTGTAGATGTTTATTGCATGAAGATGGGTTCCTTATGAAGGAGCTTGCACGCTTTTAGGCTTAAGTTTTATTCGCCTTTCATACGTATTGAGTTGTAATATGTTATCACGTTATGTTGCTCGTGGTGTTTGTGCCTCTGGACTCCTCCTCCTCATCCTCCTCCTCCTCCTTGGAGTTGCTCAGGAATGTAAACCGCCAAGAGTCCATTGGTTCACGATGGCACGGAGTTACAGGATTGGCTGGAGAAACGGCGGGGGCCCCGAAGCACGAGCCCAGTCTTCGTCCATTGCCCTTTTTCTGTTGTACTACTGTGAGCGTCCAGAAGAGCAGTGCAATATTAAAAGGGCATTGGCTGGAAGATCAGAGACCTCAGAATCCTCCATATTGTCATGACCTTTCACCTCAGTGTGTTCTGACACGCTCGTGGAAGTCTAGGAAACGGGGGGGAGGGGTAGATATAGGCTGGGTTAGGGGGGGGTTGATATGAGAGGAGGAGGGGCACCTGTCAGGTCACGAGCTCTGACACTCTCAAGTTTTGTGGTTGTGCGCTTTGACTGATTATTTCTTTTAGAAGTTTGGTAAATCAGTAGATATGTTCTGAATATTGAATCCATCTTTAACTATTTGAATTATTAAAGTTGTGATAGTGGACTAAAGTTGACCTGAATTTATTATTTCTTTATTGACATTTTAACATAGAGATGGAACTAAAGATAAAGCGGTTATAATTAATGTGTAGCAAAACTTTTGAAAAAATTTTTTTTGTGATTGTGATATTTTATATCACAATATATTTTATATATCAAGTCCTTGATTGGGTGAAAAACTGAAAACTTCTAAGTTTAATAAAGTTTTTACTTCATAATCTATAACGTTGACCTTAACAAAAGAAGAAAAAAAATTCCACCAGATGGATTGGTGTAGCTTGGACGTAAATTATATTATTATTTTTTCATAGAATTTGATCATTGCATGCTTGAGTGAAAAACACAAAACTGTTTAAAGTCTGCTTGAGTTTAATTTCTAATCTATTAAGTTCACACAGGAGAAGAGGGAGGGGCCAATATAATAATTTATACCAAATAGAAATTTATCACCATTTGAATATTGTGTGCTTAATTAAGTAAAAAAATGTAAACTTTATTTAATTAACTGTTTATAGTCTCGAAATATGACACACAATTTTTTGTGAATTTCAGATGTAGATTTGAGACGACTGAAAAGCATTTTTACTGATGAAAGTTTAGAGCATTTTAACTCCTGTTGTAATCTATAATACAAAGGAAAATTGACAGAAAAGGAATATATTATTTTGTACCAATGTTTTAAAATTGGTTAAACCAATTATTTACTTATTGTTTGTTTTATTGTTTATCTTAATAATAAATGCTTGCTTGGGTGTCGCATACAAAATTCCAAAAAGTTTAATCTTAGCTAAATGTATACTCTACTGTCTATAAAATAGACTTGATGTAATAGCTTTTGGACAGAATGGATTACAATGACTTCATTTATTAATTAGTTGATTTATATATTTTCCAGCGTTCGCATACTGATTGCCTTTTGTGTGAAAAGGAGAAACAGTTTAATCTGAACTCATTTAATCGAAAATCTATTGCAAGTCGAAAAAAGTGGACTGGATTTTAAAGAAAGAAGAAAATTTACATTAAATCTATGAGAATCTGCTTTAGTTTGGTTTGAGTGAAAACTGAGTATTTTTGTGGACTTAAATGAGGAAATGTTGAGTTCATTGGAAAATAAACTTAATACATTTTCTTAATTCTTCTGTGCTTCATACGTATATAAGAAAATGCTGTCTTATCAAATTTCAAATGACACCATCATTCATTTGTTTTCTTTATTTAAATTGTGTGATTTGAATATGATTCCTTGGCTTGCAAGAAATACACGAAGCTCCTTAAAATTTACTGAAGTCTACATTTAAATTTTTAGCATTACATTAAGAGCTTTGCACTGTCTAAGATGTTCTAAACTCTCATTTCACTAACAGACATAAGAAGGAAACATATTTTAACATTATAATAATGTAATATAAATTATAACATTGGAATAAGAAAATTGTTCCGTCTCCTGCTTTTTGTGGTCATATAATGTTCCCTACATCAATAGCATGGATCAAGATTGAGATTTTTTTTTCTGTACACTCTTATTACATTGCATTCCCAGTGTTTTTTTTTTTTTTTTTTGGTGGTTGTGTGTGTACATACTTGTTTGCTGAATCAAGTATCTTTCTGTGTATTGGAGAAAAGGGGGGAAAAAAAACCTGTAGTCCCAGAGGGAAACTGGGAAGTGTGGCCAGGGGAAGATGGCCGTCGCACGTGCTGATGTGCTGAGGTCAGCTGCTCTGACGATGTTGCACTACTGTACCATCCGTTCTAGCAGTGCAATAGTATTGTCATAGCATTTAACCTCCAGCCGCGTTCAGCTGACGACCCTCGGGACGTTTAATAAGCAGAGCCGTGTCTCCTCTCCCGTAGTTCCTGTAAATGACCAATGTTTAGAAGCGCTATGCGAATAAAATTGAATGCTTTGCTTTGTGAATGAATAAAAATGTTACATTTAAAATAAAAATGTTTTTATTTATTTATTTATTTATTTTATTTTAATAAGGTTGGATAAGAGAGTCTGCTGATGACCGGTAACGTGAGCAAGCATGGTGTGTTATACAGTATAAACCTCGGGGGAAAAATAATCTGTTTAGGGAGCGTTTTACAATTTTCGAATTTTGCCCACCATTTAGAATTTAATTTATTTTTTAAGCGTGAAAAAACATTTGAGATGTCTAGTGGTTATATGGTGATCTCATGGGTTATGTGTTGACACCTGGTGTTTATAGGTCATGCCCTAGAATAGCAGAAGTGTGTGTTTGAGAGAGATCGTGTTGTGTTGCAGTGGTGGGAAGGGGTGAGTGTTTTCGGAGGAATGCAGTTAGAGAAGTCCACTTGTGAGAGCCGATGGGGGAGGGGATGAGGACGCGTCCCAGCCCCGGACTGCCAAATGCCTCTCTTTGCATCGCTGACTGCCTCCATGTGCTCCAGTCTGCTCAGACTACATACCCTGAAGTGTGTGCATGTGTGAGAAAGTGCTAGAGGTGCTGTCACTAAAACACTGTGCCAGGTCTCTACATGCCCCGTCCCTTAACTGTAGGAAGTTTCGCTTTTGAAAAATTCTAGAAACGTCTATCTTTCATTTTATCATCTGCAGGAGATACAAGTTACACTTAGTGCAAGTTAGGTGTAAGTCAGTTTTGTCCTGCATGGAAAATACACGTAACAACTCTGAGAATCTGCGATCTGAATATAATATAAATAATAATGTAAGAAATCTGACAAAATATCAACTTGCTTTTTTTGTTCATATGCAAATTATTGGTGTAAATATTATTAAATAATGTATTGTTCTGTATATGTTTGTTTTAACCAATAAAAGTGGAGTGGTTTGGTAGGAACAGTGTTCTCCAGCATGTTGTCAGATTCTTAGACAGCTTTGGTTGGCATCCTTCCCCCCTTTTTTTTTTTGTGTGTGTGTGTGTGTGTGCGAAGGAGGTGAAGTGAAAAACAAGGTTTTGAAACCGAAACTGGTTTACAGAGAAACGCACACAAAAACACAGACATGACTACCATAATCCAAATGGAAAGTTTACATTAAAACAAAAAAAGTCATGTACTGTACAGCTGGACATGCATATAATGTTTTTCTAGTTATTAGTGATTTCAGATTTTTATGTTTGAACTCTTGCTGACTCGCACAAGATCTCTCACATATTTGGATGCAGAGTTACAATGTGACTTTTGTGAACTTTTATTTTTCAATTCAGTGCAGAAGCTTAAATATTAAGATCTAAAAAGCACATTCAGCCCGTATTTAATTTTATTGTCTCAGAGTAAACCTGAGTTTTGCATAGTATAGTTACAGGGACGTATTCTTACGATTGCGAGTCAAATGAAAAACTTCCTATAAAAAAATAAATACATAAATAAAAATTCCCACAAATGTGTATAAGCATTAAAAGCTATTGAGAATAATGGACCAGTATAATATATTTAAATTTTTCCAATATTCATGTTAATTAAATAATTAGGTTAATGCTCTTTTTTTTTTACTCTCACTCAGCGTTCAGAAGCAGGAAATTTTGTTGAAATTGTGAGGAAAAAACATCTTTAAAAGTTGTTTAAGAGATCAGCACATTTTCTGTGTGTGTTAATGTGATCAGGATTGCAGCAAAGCGAGGTTAAAGAATATGTGTCAGGTTAAATGTTAACTTGGTTTATCTATAGGACTGAAGGGAGGAGGGGAGGGGGGGGGGAGGGGAGGGGACGCAGCACCCTCAGCCACTTCGGGAAAGAATGCAGCTTGTTGGGGCGTGTTTGAAATGGCTGCTGGGAAATTGTGGAATGTGAGGAATGGACGATGACTGTGTGTGTGTGTGTGTGTGTGTGAGAGAGAGCGAGAGAAAAGCTTTGGAGTGGGATGTCTTGTCAAGTACATTGATAAGGAAAATACAGCGATTATATCAACATACTGATCTATTTTCATTTCAATTTAATGTGCAGAAAAACAAATTCCTTCATTTTATTTACATTTTGTTTTATTTTAAAATCTTGTCCATTTCCGCACTCAAGAATTTAAAATGAAATGTTTTTAAATACAGAACAATCAGCAAAATATAATTTGAAATATGACTTTGAAAGAGATCAGAAGCATGTGAGAGAACAAATACTTCACATATCTTTTATATTAATCGTACAGCGTGATCATATTGCGATAAATGTACAAATCTAAATATGAAATAATTACTGCAAGTTTATGTAAATGAATTAAAGTTTTGGTCCTAATTGTAAAGGCGTTTCTATAAACACAAATAACAAAGTTGCTACTGTTGTGTCTTGCAGAAGTTTTAATCATCTGAATGAGACCTGATTGCTGAAGGATTCATTAACAACTTGCACATAAAATAATGTTAAAGTAATCATGCAACAGAAGTGGACAGTTTTGAAGGGAAGAAGTGTGAAATACACATTTTTATAGCTTTAATAAATTCAGTACATCATTTATAGTAAGATCAAATATGCGTTAATTCCATTTTTTTAATTTGAAAGTAGTTTTGTCTCATTTCTGATATTTTACACTTACACATATAATGCAAAAATACAATTAACATCTACAATTGTGTCCTTTTGGGTTGTAACATTCAGTTGTGTAAAAAGGTACATAAGGAAAAAGATATAAAATAATACAAATATTGAAACTGAGTTTATTTTTGTATGGTTTTTTTTTCAATATCATTTTGAACACTTTTTAAAACTCAGCTCTAGACAGTGCAATAACAATTTTCAGAATTAAAAATCTTTAACAGGATCTTTAAATCAATAAAAAATCTTTAAATCAATTACTTGCTTACTTACTTGCAAAGTAATAACTTTGTTTACATTCATAAAGTTATAAGATACATAAAATGTCACACTTCCAAACTTTTTTTGTAAAAAATAATGATAATAATAGTAGTAGTACATTTTAAATAATGCCTTTCAAAAACATTGTAGTCACTTTGTGAGATGTGGGCAGGTTTTGATAATTATAGACAATAAAAGACGTGGTTTTAGGAATGTGGGCGTGGCTTCGTCTCTTGATAGTTAACTACTGCGAGTGGGTGTGTCTTTAAGTCCTTGATTGGGAACCAGGGTGAATCTATATAAATCCTTTTAAAACTATTTAGGATATATAGAATATATATACACACACCTACACACACCTTTTGTTAAAAATCTTATTTATATTAAAAAAAAAATGTAACACTTGCTCACTCGACAAGAAATCCAAGTGCAGTCCTTCATGAAAGTGCACTTATTTGGAAACTTTGAGTGTACCTTGGATTAAAAATGAAACACCACGTTCGCATAAAGATGAGTCTTAAATTAATGGTCTTAAATGAGGGATTCATAAACAACACATGTACTGCACAGGGCGGTGAATCCTGCGCTGACACACGTATATCTGAACCTGAGATAAGTTGCGTACTGTAAGTGTCGCGGTGTTCATTCTCCATCTGAAGTTATTATTTTTTTTCTTCATTACAAAGAAATTTGGTCAGGATGAACATAGCACAAAGTAAAAATATATGACTTCAGCAAATAGAAATATTGATTAATACATTACTGCTAGAAAAGTAGTATGTGTATACAAATCTTTCTTCACTGTCAGGGGACCACAATCTTGTGTACAAAGCGATACAAAGGGGAACACGTGACGATACCACTTCCAAGACAGGAACTAATTACAGAACATGGCACTTTATCTGAAAGTCAAATCTTTCGTTTGTCTTTCTCAAGGTTTATTACACAGTGAGAAATCTACATTGTTATTACGGAAATATTTGACACAAACTTCAAACTTTTGTGATTTTTTTTTTCGACAGCTTTTTTTTTGTTGACACAATTCTGACTTTGCTCAACATAGTTCTTGATGCGATGTGTAATGTTAATCGTAGTCTTTTGTCCAACAATTTACGAACACGTCTGAGGGAAAATGTCATTCTCGAGTGTTTTGTCTGGTTTCTGTATCATTCCGCTTTTTATTTTGTCTGTAGAAACAAATGAACAGCAACATGTTAGTTTGCTAAACCATCAGCGCCACTATGAACTAATGTCCTGCATTCACATTTTCCTAGCAGCTGTGTTCTCACAACTGTAACCATTTGATTTGTGAGGTAATCGTGTCTTCACCTTGCCACGTCGAAAAAAAAATCACAAGCTCCATTTAGACACACTACTAGAACTGAACAACACATGAGAGTTTGTTCACATCATGTCAGGATAGCGAAACGACAATATGGTCACGAATAATAGTTACCATGGCAACACACCATGGCCCAAAAGATATAGTTAAAGATGTATTCAGGTTATCGTGGGGAATTTTAAAGATTCACAAATATAAGATAAAATAAGATAAAAGCACTTTTTTGTTTTAAAACACACATGACTTGCAGCATCGAACAAAAGCAATGCATTGCCAAAGATTATTTTATGCAATGTGCATAAAAATCACGTAACCACAATTTTTCATACTGATCTCCTTTGTGATAAGTTTAATTTCAAAATATTCTGTGTCTATACTTTGCAGAATCTATTCCTGTTTGCTTGCATCTCTATCTTTTCAACTCTTTGTTAGCCGTCTTTCTAACACTATTATTATTATTATTATTATTATTATGGCCCTGGTCATGTGACCACATACACCTTTTGGAAACGCTTGTTAAAAATTTGCATATAAAAAGACTTCCTTTTTTTTTTTTTAGTGCGTTCATTGGGCTCGGGGTGTTTGTCATGTTATGCAACTTGTTTTAACTAAATAAATATTTAAATTATTGTTTATTGTGATTTACTTATGTTTTATAAAAATGAATACACCTTTAAACAAATTTAAGCTAGATGGAAAAAAGTAAATTAAAATGGATTTAAGTTAACAATAGGCATTTGAGGCAGTTGGCTGTTACACCACTCAGTACAGTGGAACCTCAGCATAGGAATTTCCGCCTTAAGAATTTAAATTTGCATCAGCATACGAACAAACGAATCGAACCAAATGCCAGCTATGTTGCACGTATGTCTGGGAGCCGTCCAAAGCTTGTTAGCGTCAGTGAAAAGCCAAGCGAAGCAAGTTTATGTATTTTATAATTTTTTTTAGTCAGCAAAATTTGTTTTGAAAGAGTCAACCCACGATACCAATGTTGCATTCAAAAGCTGTTTATGTATATATATATATATATATATATATATAATTTATTTATTTTCTGGGAGGCTGATATGCATTTACATTATTTCTTAAGGGAAAAGTTGTTTCACAATACAAATTTTCACCCTAAGAACTCACTTACAGAACGAATTAAATTTGTATGCCGAAGTTCCACTGTACAAGATTATATCAACGCTCTCCTTCTGATCTTGTTTTAGTAATAACAATCATATAGGTAAGTTTTCTGGTAAAGGACATTTAACAATAATGAAAGGTTTCTCCAGTGTCATTGCTTTGGAGCAGTCACTCGATTTTTCCATCTTTCCCAGTAATATGACAGACTGTGTTTTGTGAACACGAGTGAGGTCTGGTGAGGAAACAACTGTTTTAGCTGCTGTAACAGACACTAACTTGCTGTCAAGGACATTCCACAAACACATTAAATGTAATACTAAACATTACAAATATGCGAAAATCTTATTAAATAACAAACAGTAAATTGTCAGCATTGCTAAATCACTCGGGATTGTGCAGGAAAGGGGAAATAATCAGATTCTGACTTAACATGAGCTTTTCATTCTGTGACATTTCGAATGATTTGCTCATCAACAGGTTAAAATCTTCACATTCAAGCAGACAAATGACTGTATAAAAAGCATGTAAAGAGTAAAGGAATAGTTCATCCGGCATCACGGCTCATCATGAATACTGTCCAACAGTGGCCAGGAGTAGTGTGAAGGATTTGTGTAAGGTGAGAAAGTGTAGCTTATTGTGTGGGTTCTGAGTTCAACAGTCATTTCTAAGGCCAGCTGAAAAATTCAATGTAACACCAAAGCTCACGTCTCCACAGCTATGGCTGCGTTCTCCTGGTCTGTTCACAGTTCTCCAGCCCACAGCTGCCACCTTCACACTGACACCGCCTCTGTTCAGGCAGAAAGATAGCACAGTCGTATATAACCTGGGACAGAGAATTTAATCAAAATCCTCCTGATTTGACGAATTATTTCGTTATATATTTGAGTTTAATCTTTAAATCACAAATTCCACCTGCCGAATTGCTGGGACATCGAAATGCTGGGGGATTGGTTTATCTTTCTATCTGCAGTAATACCAGGTAAATTCAGCACCGACCTTGATAGATGAGTTTAGGAGGATGGCTGAGAGGTCCGGGACAGACAGGTCTCTGGTGTGAGGGTCCACAGCCGATTCATGGGGCATCTGAAAGAGCGAATAACGCAATCAGCGTACGTGATCTAAATACTCTAAACATCCTTATAATTTTCATTAAACTTATTCAAGTTTCATTTCTAACTTAAATTTCCAGGGCTGGATTTTAACCTCTGGTGTTCTCGTGTCATAAAATGTAGAAGCCAATCATGTAAGATATGCAAATAAAGCACCATCTTGCCAAAAAAGAAAAAAAGAGAGAGACCAGATGTATAGATGTTTGAAAGGCTTTGTTTATATATATAATATATATAAAATATAATATATGTATAAAGTATAATATATATTCAGATTTTGTATTTTTAGCAAACTATATGGCATAAATATGGCATAAAATATATACACCCCAGACCATTACAGAATTACATGTTCAGAATTTTCATCTGCACAGTCATTAGTTTTAAATAGATCTTTATATAGATTCTTGATGGTAATTCACTAGCTAGAAATAAATATATTATTGTTCTGAAAGCATAAACATTTTCATGCATACAATGAACCGCGCAGCTAATATGGAATCAGGTTTCTGTGAAAAAAGGTTTGGACAAAGAAGAATTTGACGAAAAATAATTACATTGAAAGTGAAAAAAAATTTCAACAAAAATAAACTTAAATGTAAAAAAAAAAAAAAGCTGTACAATGAGTTTTTTTTTTTTTTTCAAATTTCTGCATCCTCATTGGCCAGCTGATTTTGGGTGTGAGACAGGACTGTGTTCTAATTGGCCAGCTCTTTTTAAATCATTTTAGCTCTTCTAGACAAGTAAATGAGGGGGCTGCTTTTTTCTGGAAAAAAAAAACACTGATAAATTTTTTCAAGCAAAACTGGAAAACAATTAATTGTATCATTTGTTGCATTTGAGGTTTGCAGTTATTTTTTTATGAATTTTCAATAATTTTATTTTTGTTCAATTCTTTTATTTTTGTGAGACACAAATATAATTACACAAGTTATAAAAATTTTTGAAACATTAAACAACCCTTTGTTTAAAATATTTTTTATTTATGCCAAAAGGCAGCCAAAATTGTACATGATGTATCTCTTCTATCATTCTTTTTATTATTATTATTATTATTATTATTATTGATTTACCAGGATGAAGGGTGCCCTGAACAGGTAGCTGAGAGGATAGTGTAGCAGGTTGAGGCAGGATGCAGCGTAGAGATCGGCGTATCGCAGCAGCTGGCTGGCAAACAGGGTTTTTGTAGAGCCACTGCGTAGCAGACTTCCCATACTTCCATAACACACCTCCATCCCGTATGTCAGCTTCTGTAAATCACATGCACACCCAGAGAGAGGATTTGTTTCACACAGGCTGAAATACTGACTCCATCCACTCTAAACCCATCGTAAGAATCGCAAATGGGAATGATGCAGGACTCACCTTGACCTTGCTCTGGATGAGATTAACGTCTGATCCATTTCCTAAAGCCGAATCCCTGGAATGACAGTAAGAAGATGAGTCACTGAGAATTGCCTGTCAGACTTTTCTGCCACCTGCTGGTCTGTTCATGCATTACCATTTCATTCTATTATATCTGGTTTGGAGATAAAGAGAGTGACTAAGTCGTACTCACTTATGTAGCTCGGCGAGGCAAATGTCGAGCTGCCTCAGCTCCTCAAACATTCCTGCAGCATGCACACACACACAGTCATGATCAAATATAAAATTTACCTCCATGCCAAGAAATAATTTCAGTGTGATGTACGGTATGTAAATGTTGTCTGTTTTTAGTTTTGTACTGAAGTTTGGAGGACAAATTAAATAGGAAAATACTTATTACTGATAAAAATGACAAACATTCCTCAAACTTCACTCTCTTTTCAGTTTGAAGTTAGAATTGAACATTAGAAGTGGTTTCAAATTAATAAAATGGTAGCAAGCTACTCTAAACTTTCAGCCCAGGGTTAAAGGACTGATTAAGTTTATGGATAAAAGTAAGTGAGTAGGTAAGTCGGTAAGGAAGTAAGAAATAAATGGGTAGGTTAGTAAATGGGTAAGAAGTAGGTAAGTAAGTAATTAGGTGGGTGAGTAAGTAAGAAGGTATACAATTAATTAGGCTGGTAAGTAAGTAGGTATGTATGTAAGAAGCAGGTAAGTAATTAAGTAGGTAAATAAGTAATTATGTTAATAAGAAGTAGATAAGTAAGTAGGTTGGTTAGTTAGTAAGGGTAAACAATTAATTCGTTTGGTTAATAAGTAAAAAATGTATAGTAAGTAGGTAAATAATTAGGCAGGTTGGTAAGTAAGTAAGTAAATAAGAAATAAAATAAGAACATAATTACGTTATAATGTTCCATATTAAACCATAATTACACACACAAAAATAGTTGCCCAAAGTGATTTACATTCAAAAGGTTATTACAGAAATACCAATAACAAGGACAAAAAATAATATTAAATGCAAGAATAATAAAATATATTTTAGGTTTTAAAAAGTGACTAACAAGGGCCTCCTGTTATCTGGAGTCAGGCTGGTCTAGGGACCGTGAAAACACAGTCACCCTTTAGCCTCAAACAAGAAGGTGGAACAGCCAGGAGGGACTGGTCACATGACCTTAGCGATCTAGAACCTGCCGGTAAGTAGATAAGTCAGCTGACTGTACTACATTGATGCTGTTGTTAGGGGTTTAAGGAATTGACAGATTGACACATCATTGAACATTTTTCTATAGCCACATTCGCCCATTTAAAGGTTTAGACATAAGCCCATGATTTCCTCTCATGCTAGCATTGATAATATTAAATAAAGCTGACTAATATCACACGGCGATCTCTTGTTCTTCTATGGACTGCGTGAGCTCTCACCATGTTTGTCCGTCCACACCTGGAGCTCTTTGGTCAGTTCAGGCACCACTAGGAAAGTTTTCCAACCCTGACGCTTCTTTGACTTCAGAATGTCCCCAAATATGTGGTCTCCCACGTAGAGGATCTCCTTCCCCTTTACATCCAACAGGTCACATATGATATCTGAGGAACCTGACATAAAAACATCGCAGCATCAAATTTAGAAACCGAACATGCATGTATTATACAACATTACTCAGAAAAACATCTTGGAGTCACACGAGGATACTTTAAACATGCAGATCTGGCAACCCTGTCAGTTCCACCGCTTCTGCTAGAAACTCAATAATAAACTTTTTGTACCTCCAGAATAGACGGTGCCATGCTTCAGGTGTCCTGTGTAAGTTCCTATCTTCAGCTTCCCTGTGTCCTGGTACACACACACACACACACACACACACACACACACATATATATATATGTTGTTTAATGCTCATTTTCTACAGCGTCCTTTTTAACACTGCACACAAACATGGGTCTGGAAGAGAAGTCGTACCGTGTCCACCTGCCTCAGCACCGTCCCACCAGCAAAAAACAGAGGTTTACGGGTGTCCACCACCACCAGGTCAAAAAACATCCGCCATGTCTTTTCTGGGTACTAAAAGAAATGTATACAGCCAAAATGATATTAACCAAATCCATTACGGTAATATACACTGCCTGGCCAAAAACAGTCAACATTTCAGGAGCGTCAAATTACTGGGCTCTCACTCACTCATCGTCTATACCGCTTGATCCTGTATATACAGCCTATCTGAGGAGACTTAGGGCACGAGGCGGGGTACACCCTAGATAGGGTGCCAATCCATCACAGGGCACACACACACATACAATTGTGCACACACTACGGGCAATTTGGGAATGCCAATTAGCCTAACCTGCCTGTCTTTGGACTGTGGGAGGAAACCCACCAAGCACAGAGAGAACATGCAAGTTCCATGGGCACACGGGCGGGAATTGAACCTGTGCGGAAACAGAACCTGGACCCGGGAGGTGCAAGGCAAAAGTGCAAACCACTAAGCCACCATGCCGATTATTGGGCTGCAGCAAGAAAAGAAAACAACTAATGGAAATTTGAAATGACTGGAACTGAGTTAAGAACCTTTTAACATATGATCAAAACCAGGAGGGATAGTGCTGAACAGAGATCACCTTAACACTTGGTGAAGGTTTAAAAGTTCATTCCTCAGAATACTGTATGGAGTGATAGCACTTTGTTAAGGCCCATTTAAATCAAATCGACCGCTGGACAGAATTTTATTTAACTTTTGCAGTACTTAGAAGTTTACAAAAGCACCATAAGTGCTACTAATAAGCTACTTGCTCGATGTAAACAAACACCTGCACCAACACTGTACTTTGTAACGAGTTAGGCAGACATGTACTGTACGTGCGCTTCAACCTGAAATAATATCACTGATTCCATTCAAACTGAACAGCTTGACCTTTTAACTAGTTGTACACACCCTTTAACTGTCAACTACAGGTAATATAATAAAAACATTACTGTAATAAAATAAAAAAAATCTGATCATAGTTGTGTTGAATGAAGTGAATACTCACCTTTGAACCAATTGGATAATCTAGCAAATACTTCATGATGGCCTGGTTAGAAAAATGACAAAGACTTGACCTTATTTTCTGAATGAAGGAGCTGGTTTATATGGACAGTACAAAGCTGATTGCAGAGTAGTTTTCCTGTTTTTCTAATTAGTTCTAACCATCAGACACTTGCCTCAGTGTAGTTGTAATCACTGTTGGTGGCCAGGAACACCTTCGCGACCTCCTTTATGCGAGTCAGCATCATGGGAAGTCCAGGCTGAATCAGAAAGAGAGAAAGCGAGTCCCTTAGAAATTGCTTTTAATTAAATACAATACTTTAAGCTAATCAGGAAGAATAATTAGGCTAAGATTAATGGTCCATGACTTAGCGTGTCACCTTTGGCAATAGCAAGACCTTCACTTAACATCTACACCTCATTAAACACACTCGAGAGATCATCACTTACATCCCTGATCACGTATTTTTCCAGATTCTGCAGCGTCCTCTCCTTCAGAGAGCCCTGTATTTCAGAAAGGCCAGAGAGACATGATTTTCTAGTTCAGTGAGGTTAAACTCGCAATGCATTAAAATAAATGAGAGTTACTCTTTGCTGTAAGTCTGTTGGCTAAACCTTTGCATGCAGAAGTGTATTAAGTGTAGTCACTGTAGTTATTATTCTTATTAAGCCTTTGCAATTCATGTTTCAGGGTCACACAGATGTTTCCCCTTGCCATACTGATCCATATGGTAGATTATAATGTAAATATAATTCACAGGGTGTTCAAGTCACACCGGGACTTTTGATTGTGCAGAATAACAGAACACAGTTATGAGAGTAAAAAACTCCTGCAATGTGCAGGTGGTGTTGGTGAACGAGTGTGTGTACAGTTCCAACAGGAGCGACCTCGGCCGGTATCGTCATTCACAGACGTCCGAGCTTCTTTTACAATGTTTTCACCGTTAAAATGTTTTTACTGTGGCTGAGAGTTTTATCACTGCACTGTGCTTGAAGTCTTCTGTAAATGTCTCCTGTTACTGTTCTGTAAATCTTTTTATGTTTCCCTTTTTACATTCACAAGCAAGTTCATCACAAGTCTCAGTTTGACTTGAACGCCTCTCATGCTACTATAAACTCTTTCATAGTAGTAAAATGTTCTCATAGTTTTTTTTTTCTTAGTTGGGTGAAGGGATACATATTTTTAAATAGATTTTCTCATGGCCACACTGCAGTTTAGACCCAAACCGGTGATTCTCCTTGCAGTTGCAGTGTGTGCGGCCAATATTTGACCATTTGGAAATGGCGACTTGATCACATTTGGTGCCACAGGCCATTTCTCTGCCAGTACTAGTCATTAATCAGAGAGTATGGGTGTGTGACTGACTGATTATGGGAGTCTCCTCTTACCGTGTCATGTATGAAATTCATTGCGTCCCTCACGTCCTGAAACATACTTTTGAATGACATGAAAAGGTCACCGTGCTTAAATCCCTTTTTCAGGCTGAAGAGAAGAGAGACAAAGAGTTAAATTTGAAAAGAAAAATGCAATTTGAGGTGTTTAACGATGCCTGCAAACCAATGTTTTAGATAAATGGTTGCATCCAGCAGTGTTTTCTCTGTTCCTGAAGCATTTTTCACTCACTTCTGGTATCTAGTGGCGTTGGAAAAGAAGTCCACGAGGCATGCATACAGGTATGTCTCTGTTTGGAAAAAGCAGTTATACAGTAAGAAAACAGATGCTGGGACTAAAGAGAACATCTGGATGCTAAATGATAGTGTGTGTGTTATAGCACTACATTATATTATATATAACAAAAACAGAGTAGAACACACTCCTACCATGTTGGTTAGGCTAAGTGTACAATTAGATCCTAAAGTTCAAAATTTCCCTGCAGTGTGTGTGTTAATCATCCTCTTGCATACTGTACATACTCATCAGCTGTTTTTTAGTTGCCTGTTACTCAATACAGAATTCACACTCAGGTCCTAATGTGGCAAATACAGTAA
Organism: Clarias macrocephalus; assembly: GCA_011419295.1. Classification (NCBI taxonomy): domain Eukaryota; kingdom Metazoa; phylum Chordata; class Actinopteri; order Siluriformes; family Clariidae; genus Clarias; species Clarias macrocephalus. The sequence goes on from JAAGKR010002408.1 coordinate 49,252, forward strand.
TGTGCAAAGTCTTGAGCCATCAAATGATGTAGATGAAATTAAACAAATGGGAAAAAGTGTTTTTCTGCACCAAACTGCAAGGTGCCTAAAGATACAATTTATAAACTGTCAGGGGTCGCTCAGTGGTTAAGGCACTGGACTACGGTTCGGAAGGTCTCAGGTTGCCACTGTTGGGCCCTTGAGCGAGGATTTTTTGAGCAATCCCTTAACAGGATTTCTTTTTTTTTTTTACATAGGGATTAGAAATAAAAATATTTTAAATATTTTAAACTTAATCCAATTAAAGTTATTTTTTTGGTGGTGGGATTGATAGACATTGTAAATAATCAGAAATGTATTCATTTATAAACAATTGCTTTCAAACCAAACTACGGTTCGGATGGTCTCAGGTTGTCACTGTTATGCCCTTGAGCAAGGCCCTTAACCTCCGACTGCTCAGATACATAATGAGATAGAAATATAGGTCGCTCTGGATAAGGGCGTCTGCCAAATGCCTAAATGTAAAAATTGGTTGTTTATGTAACAAACCTCAGCAGCAACCTCATTTCCCCTCTCGTCTGTTCCAAGCATTCAGCATCATCAGTATACTAGTCACCGACTTTATCATCTGTTGTTTTACATATTGAATGATTCATAGGTCACTATGGGGCTTAACAAACTAAAATCATCCCTCTAAAACTGGTCAGATACAGGGACTGGACTAAATATAAGATCCTTAACAAAAATAAGACGTCTTGCCAACATGAGAGCTAAAAAGCTTTTTCCAGAAAGCCTGAAGAACTATTCAACACTGTATTACAAGAAAGTCTGGCTGTTTGGAAGAGAAATACAAAGTTGTGAAGGGGGCTCAAGACTTTTGCTCAGGACTGTATGTTTTTATACTGTATGCAGATGGAAAGGCTGTTGGTACCTGAGAGGTTAAAGAGAGTGTTGAGGATGTAGAATCGCTCTGTGTCATCTCTCTGGATGAATCCATTGGGGTAGTACTCCTGAATCTCTTCTCTGCACAGATGTACAGAGTGTTATAAATACATACAACATATCTGTCCGTTATTACACCAGTAGTCCAGCGTTTTCATGTTTCATGACTCTTGCATTAACCGTGTTAACCAAACCGAGTTTAGTGAGGCAGGAATTTCAAGTCAAAGTCAAATCAAGATTTTCCCTGGTGACTGTATTTTACAGTCTGTACACAATTATAGCCACATTTATACCGCTTTGTGTACAACTGAAACTGCTCAGAGACTGAATCTCAACATCTAATCATGCATGTACACAAGATCTCTCTCACCGTTCCTAAGATTATGCAGGACTTTTGCAGTATAACATGATCAGACCGCAAGCTTCTTATGAGAATCATAATGAATAATTTTTCAGTAAATAAACTAAATAAACATGGATTGATAATGAACCTATTAAATCCTTTGTAAAAAGATTTTGTACAAAATATTCTTGGAAACCAAAACCTTCACATTTAAGATTGGAGCCATTTTTATTATCTTAATTTATCTTATGTTGGCTTGTGTTATCTTTTGTACTTTAAAATAGTTTTTCGATCATTGAAGATGTACATTTGTTTTGTCTTAGATTAGGTTAGCAAGTTAGTTTCTGTTCATTTATCTTGCATGTATGTAGTCCTGGAGGAACGCCGATTCATTTCACTGTGTACTGAACTGTATATGGTTGAAATGACAATAAAAGCCGACTTTAATCGCTGTAATTTTCAGATGTTTCAAATTCAAAATGGACTAAAAAACTTCAAACTGGTTGCAACCTGACATTTTAACATTCAAGGTTTTGAAGTACAGTATATTTAATTACTTTAAGCCCTTTCAGTACTAATAAAAGCTTATTAACTTAAAAACAAAGAGTGCAATTGTTTTTTTTTTTTATATATATTGATAGTAATTTTAAATAATTGGAAATGTATTAATTTGTGTACAATTGCTTTCAAACTGGGACTGGAAATAAAATCATTGGAATCATAACTGGGATTGGGATTAAAATGAACGAACCTGAAAATTAACCTGAATTAGATATAAAGCAGGTAACTTTCAAATGAGAAAAATCAGCATGTGGGAAAACTTACCTCCCCATTCCTTTCATTAAACAAACCACACAGCAACAATCCTTACAAACACACACACACACTGTACACACTGTCTCATTCTCAAACCCCTGAGCAGTTTGTTGGCACCTGCACAGAAAACCCATCTACAGTTTATGAACTTTTGCTCACATCTGATCAGACTTATCACCGTTAATATGATGTAAAGCTGAGCAGCTGGATTACACTTTACGTTCACTAGGTATTTCCGGACTTCAATATTGACTCCATGGTGACAGTAAACCAGCTTGAGGTTTGACAACTGCACATAGCGCTTTGTTCCAGGTTTAGTATGACAAGATCTTTTCCACATGCTAGCGTGTGGTATAATTAGGCAGTAATGAATATTTATGGAAAGTGTAGCACAAATAGCCACGTACATATACAAACAGAAATCGATTCATGCTATTAACACAACACTCACTGGAGATTTATTTTTCCTTACTTCATGTTAGGTTTTATACACCGTAATTTTTTATTCTCTCATGTTTTTTTGTTTTGTTGTTTTGTTGTTTTTTAGCATGAGGTATACAGTAGGAGCTGTTACTCACTCCATGTTTTTTCAGCACACACTTAGATCTCACTCACCCTTTCAGGTAAACAAAGCCATGTGTGCACACCAGGATGTTTCCATGCGAGTCCACCTTTAGCAGATTCCCGTAGGTCGTGTCATACACCAAACCTCTGTAGAACAGCAGGAAACACAAACAGCAAGAAGGAGAAAGATGAAAAATCTACGAAGAAAATAAAATGAAAATTTACCTGTACTGGCACAGTAACGGGCCAAAGTTTACACTCACTCCTTTAGACACTGTATTGAGCTTTCATTGATTTGTTTAATCTTGTCTTTTTTTCTGGAGCAGCGTGAGGGTACAATATGTCTTTAATAGAAGAAACCCTGCAAACATTTGGTGCACAAGGTTTACCAGATTTTCTGAAATCAAAACAAGGTCAAATAAACAGTACATACACCATCTTAGATCATGATTACAGTGGCACTGAAAGTCGGGATGTTTGACAGCACTCACTGGATTGACCAATGCACCAATACAATGAGAAAGTCCAAGGAACTCTGTCCAGATCTCAGAAAGAGGATGGTAGATTTTGATTCCAAGGTCAGATAAACCAAATGTACTTAAGCACACGTTATTACGAGATAGGGACACTTTCACAAGGTCTGGAAGAAGACCCAAACTATCCCCCTCAGCTAAAAGGAAATTGGTTAGAATTTCCAGGAACAACACAGAAACCACTGAGCCACAGGTCTGTGTGAAGTTGAAGCTGCTGGAACACCAGTGGAACACTACACTTAGTTCCACATCATCATGGTCTAAAGGCTGCCGTCCAAGAAAGAAGTCCCTGCTCTAAACCTCATACCTTAAAACTTGAGTAAAGTTTGCAGCTGACCACTTGAAAAAGTGACCACAAAAAAAAAAGCCTTCTGGATGAAGGCTTGGAGTCCAAGCATGGTGGTGCTAGAGTTATGCTTTGGGGCTGATTGGCTGCCAGTAGAATTGGTGCTTTGCTCATAGTGGATAGAATAACAAAGACAGAAGAGAATTCAGAATTCAACAGAATCTCAAATCATCTGCTAAACTGAGTGTTTAACAGGGTAATGACTCCAAACACACATGAAAGTTGGTTGTGGAATAAATAAAGCAGGCAACTGTAACCTTTTGAAGCCTCAAACCTGTCGAAAAATTGTGGCCCGTGCTTAAAAGTTGTGTCCGCGCCAGGAAACTGACTAATCGAATTGAACGCTACCAATTCTGTCAAGACGAGTGGCCAAATATCCAAATGTCAGAAGGTTGCTGACGGTTGCTAAGCATCTTGCTAAGGGACCTTCAACCAAATATTAAGTGTTCCGTGTATTTTTGACCATGTATTAATTTATAAAACCCAAACTAAACTAAATCTCATGCACCAAATTCAAAACTAAATATTATGCACCAAATTCTGGCTGCACATTCTGCTTCAGAAAAAAAAAAACTGTTAAAAATGATTTGAAAGTCCAATATTGCTATAATATTTCATCAAAACAAGATATTGGAGTGGCTGCCCATCCATCTAGAAACCTCTGTAGTCTGTATTACTCTGTATTTATTCCCATTTGTACAACCTCCAGTAGTACATTCACACACTACTGGGAATTTGGAAACACCAATTAACCTAATCTGTGGGAGGACACCGGAGAATATGCAGAAACTCCATGCATAAAGGCCCTACGCACGAATCAATCCCAGGACCCGGAGGTGCACGGCGACAATGGTAACCACTAAGCCACCATGCCGCCAGTGTGACTCTGGACGGAAATAAATGCTGTGCATGTTCATAATGAATGTATATAAACTTATAACCACAGCTGTAGATCTAACCCTGGCGTAGTGAGAACCTTCCATGGATTTTATACTTTTTTTTAAAAACATCATTACTCTTTTAGTGCGCTGATTTTTAAGTTTGGTTTAGTGTGGTGTCGTTGTTAATAGCACTTTCCTTCAACACAATGTTCAACAGCGCAATGTTCATGAATTATGAAACTTACTGAAGTCAATATCTCGATACCTCTACTGGTTGTAAAACCTTAATACACAGCTTCTTCACACAGGCTTCTGGACATGTTTAAGAACTAACTGATGGAGAAAGCTGAAAACTGTTCGATCTAAAAATAGATTTTCAGACCGGTTTTTCATCAAAATGCAGCCATGAGCAGCTAAGACAAGGATCAGTTTGCATAAAGGCAGCTGTGTGCTTTTTTGTGTATATGTAACTACACAGACAGCGAACAAATGACTCATACCGTGTGGGGAACATGGGGTCGTACATGTACCGCAGCAGCTCATGAGGATAGCCGATGGACACCAGTCTGTCTCTCAGCATCTCAAAGCCCAGATCTTCATACTCAGGAGATTTGTAAACTGCATGGGAAAAGAATAGCAATAGTAATGTCATCTGGTACAGGATCGTACATTTATATTCACATTTGCCTATTCATTCAGGAGAAGCTTTTATAAAAAAAAATAAAATGCAATTCGAGCTGAGCAGGCAGGTTAATGTTTTAAACTCTTAATGTTTTAAGATTTATTTAACTAGCCCACATTAACCTCCAAATACATACCTACCTAACCCTATTTTTTTTTCACACCTGACTAAAGAATGCACTCACCAGCAAGGGTATAGTCCATGTCGAAGCCATAGCACTTTATTTTCTCCAGAGTCACGCTCTTGTTAACAAACACACTGGAATTAAAGCAGAAACAATAAAAAAAAATACTTCTACAGACCATCTGTTTTTAAAGAAGGAACCATTTAAAGTAATGTTAAGAGCTTGTTGGTATATTGTAGTTTTATTAGTAGTGGATGGTATTACAGTGCAAATAAAACAAAGATATAAACCTCATAAATGTTCATTTTAATAAATAATAAGAAAAATATTTAATATTTAAATACAAATTTGCTCATTTGTAACTGCCTAAAATATATATCAGAAAAGAAGGAAGACTTCAATTTTCCGGAGAGCATGAAGTGGCCTGTGGGGCATTGGAAAAAGGTCATGTGGTCTGACGAGCCTAGATTTACCCTGCTCCAAAGTGGTGGACGCATCAGGGTAAGAAGAGAGGAGAATGAAGTGGTGCACCCATCATGCTTAATGCCAACCATACAAGCCTTTGGGGGCAGAGTTATGATTTGGGGTTGCTTCTATTGGTCAGGTCTCGGTTCAGCAAAGTTATGTGCACAAAAATGAAGTCATGTGATGAATGTACTGCATGACCAGGTTTTTCCATCAAATAATTTTTTCTTCCCTGATGGCACGGCCATATGCCAAGATGACAATGCCAAGATTAATAGGGCTCAAATGGTGAAAGAGTGGTTTAGGGAGCACGAGATGTCATTTTCATGCACGGATTATCCACCAGATCATCCACCAGATCATCCAGACCTTACCCCTATTAAGAAGCTTTGGGGTGTGCTGGAGAAGACTTTACACAACAATCTAACTCTGATCTTGGAGAGACTCTCCATCCACCTAGTAACTTCTGTAGTCCAACTAGGGGCAACTGGTACAACTGGTTACCACTGTATTTATTCCCATTTGTATAACCTTTGTTAGTACATTCACACACTACAGGGAATTTGGAAATACCAATTGACCTAATCTGCATGTCGACTGTGGAAGGACACCAGAGAATATGCAAACTCCATGTACTGTACAAAGGCCCAACACAGAATCAAATCAAACTCAGGACCTGGAGGTGAAAGGCAACAGTGCTAACCACTAAGCCACCATGCTGCCAATGTGGCGCTGGACAGAAATAAATGCTGTGACATTGCATAAGCTTATCAAAACAATAACACAGCTGTGTGATTTAGTTTTTTGGCTGGGCAGCAGAGATTCCTTGCCAAAACAGCTAACTGACTCTTGGGCGTTTTTCTGACTAGCTAGCAGTTTTACAGAGCATTTAAATCTATGGTTTAACCAACAGCAAGCCTTTAATCTATATATATATGGTTTTTAAGCCTTTATAAATTTCCTTGGACAACAAGGAAACTATTCTATATTAAATAATTCTACACATGATTTTAGTAGAAAACAGTGAATCATTAAAATTACTTTGATGGGGTTTCCACAGAAAACTTCACAAATGCTAATCTTTTCTTCTGACTAGCCATGTGAGCTCAGTGGCAGCATGAATATTAATGTGAAAGCTATTACAAATTGATTTAAGTAAAATACCTCTTTCAGTGAACATTTTTTGGCATTTATATCATTATTATTATTAATTGTGATTGTACTTACATACCTACAGTAGACCCAGCGTTAAAAAAAATAATAATAATAATTAATATGTCTGAAATTTGCTATAATGACTAATCAGTGGGATTACCCCAAAATAATTGTCTGTCCTTTTTGGCTATAAATATTTATTTTAAAACAAAAAGATTCTGCTGCTGTTCACATTGATTCTGCAGGGATAATACTCCACACTCATTCTGCCTTCATTTATGTGCCTCATATCAGGACACTGCAGTCCTGAGGTTCTTGTTATCAGGAACCTAGCGAATGGTGACGCCATCACAATTCTTGAGATGAACATTTGAGGACCTGCGTCATCTAGGGTGGAGCACGTTGCTTGAGGAGGTCACAAACACACACAACAACATCACTTCATCTTCAGTGAATCATTACTCTATATGATATAGGGCATAACTAAAAATCAAATGACAAAGTGAATGTTTTGACATCCCACACAAAGATCCACACCGTTCTGATTAAATGTTGATGCCTGTTTCTCAAGGTAAAATGCATACATTTCTGATAGCAGCAATTAAATCATCTTTGTTAGAGTGGAGTTAAAGATAGCAGACTCACAGCTGTGTACCAGCTCATAGCATATAGAGTTACAGTTAATATTTTACCAGACAGCTCCAGTTTCGTCAACAAGACGAACTCAGTCAAGCTGCAGACGTTTGCTTGCAACATGCCGATCTATGTCTGCAAATCTATTTCCACTATTTGGGTTCAAAACCCAAACTACACCTGGGGCAGAACCCGATCCAAGAACAAGGACCAGTGGCTTTCTGCACTCCGCGACAACCTCCTGGAAATTAGAACGCGCAGGAAATTTTACCCATCACCATCAGTGCCAATGTAATGAAGATGAATCACCTTTCTTGTGCCATAAACGCCATAATCAATTATTCAAGGTTTTGCCAAGATGCTGTTTTGAGCACTGTTCACATGTGTGCTTATTACAGATAGACCACACAGCTGGGTCAGAAAATCACCAAATCTCAAGCTGAAGATAGAAATCGTAACAGAGAATGTAGGCCAATCCTATTAAATTGCTTAAACGTGCCTCACATCAATGAAAAATCAATTCACCGAGGTGAACGGTTACTTCCTTAAGTTTTGAGCAAAATCAATAGTGCTTATTGAATACGCAGCTTGAAAATGTGTCATATTTGACTGTGTAACTGCGATCACATGTTCAGCATTAAGTACTCACATTACTCATGGATAAGTATTAAAATATAACTGACTAACAATTCAATAAACAGCAATAGCAAAGTGAATCAAATTTAACTAATTTTTTTAACTAATTTTAATTGTCACATACACGACCATATACAGTATGATATGCCATGAAATGCTTATAGGACTGTTTGTGACCTAAAAAGGAAAGATGGGAAAGAAGAGGTATCTAGAAAGATTTTACTGCAATTCAGAAAAATACTTTAAAAAATTGTAAACCTTAAAATATAGACATTTGGGATGAATGTACGAATCTACAATTTACAAAGTTCCATTAAATAATTAAAATAGATATATGTATAAATTATACATGATTGTATACCATACAATCACATACTACACCACACACACAATTATGCTACACACGTATACACACACACACACACACACACACACATATATATATATATATATATATATATATATATATATATATATATATATATATATATATATGTGTGTGTGTGTGTGTGTGTGTGTGTGTGTGGAAACATATGCATTTATCAAGGATACTTGTTTTTTTACATTGCCCTTGGTAGACAAACTTTTTGTGGTAGGAGCAACATAGAAGAACACATCAGGGTTCTAGATTCAGCCTTTTGTCCTGCTAGAAATGCGTTTATAGTAATGTTTTCGTTTGTTTGTCTGTTTGTTTGTTTGTTTGTTTGTTTTAAATCGAAGTTTAATCTTGTGCAATGTGCAAATTTTTACTTAATAAGGCCTACAATTTATTTTTACTAAAATAAACAATAAATATAATTAAGCATTAATGCTAAAAAAAACAAAAAAACAACAACAACAACAACAACAATAATAATAATAATAATAACACTTTAATTAAAAACTACAAAGGTAAATGTTTTTTTGTTTTTTGAGGGGAATCTTTTTAAGATATAAGATCTGAAGATCTTTTAAAGATCTAAAACCATAAACAGTTTTTGTCCTATAAGAGAAAGTGTGACTAAGCTGTGCAATGCAAAGTATATAAGTAACAGTATAATTTTTTTTTGTCATTTCATTCTAAGGTATTAATATGTATTGTTATTATTAATTTCTCCTGTTAATGCACACCATGATGTGTGCGCAGTCAGACAGTTGTCTTGTCTCCTCCTCACCTGTGCTGGAGATCTCCTCTCCCCGCGTGCATGTTCACGGTCTCACGCTTGTCTCCGTCCATGGTGCCGTGTGTCTCCGCTGTGTCTCTGTCCCTCTCTGTCCTCCAGCTGCACTGTTTAAACTTGGTCTTCGCGTTTACATTTGCGTTCGCGTGCAGTGCGCACGAGCGCACCGCAGATGTGCGTGAGGGGCCCATGTTAGCACGCGACGAACGTGGCCACGCCCACTGCCACGGCGTAGCGCAGGAGCGAGCGCGTGCGCGGCGTGTTGAATAGAAAGGGAAGCCCAGGCTCCTTATCTCTTTCAACTTCAGCAGGGTGTCGGTGCAATTCGGAGAAACACGGATCAAGTGCTAAACCAAGCACGTCCATGGGGTACATAACAGAATAACGTATAGCAGTAATAATAATAATAATAATAATAATAATAATAATAATAATAATAATAATAATACTTTAGCTTGTCATGTAACAGCAACGTAAAAAACAAACATTTTAACTGTATTAAATAGTTATAAACATTAATATCATAAAATAAGTGGTGTAGTGGTTAGCATCCTCACTGTTTGTAAGAGCGTTTTAAATTGTCCCAAATTGAAATTCTTGAGAGTTCTTGCTTTCAACTTTATTATCAAGAAGGACATTTTACCAGGACACTATTGGTTGCTCCACTCTGTGACATCACACCTCATAATCACCTACAATCTGGTTACATACAGTATTAGCCATAAATGCACTACATAGAGGTGCAGCACCTGTTAAATTTTTGAACACAAAAGTCAAAAGTTTGGACACGTGTCTGGATTTTTTCTATATTCTAGAACAATACAGTACTACAATTTTTTTTTAAATCAAATAAAAACACATATGGAGGTAGGTAATTAGGCAACACTCTGGAACAGTTCTTGCAAGAACAGTAATGTCAAGTGCATTTGCAAAAGCCGACAAACACCATGATGAAACCTGTCACGAAGGACATCCAATGAAAGCAAGAACAAAACTTAACTCTGCTGCAGAGTAGAAGTTCATTTGGAGGTACCAGCCTCAGGAATTCACCAATTAACAAACAGCTCCTCAGAGCAAAGTATCAGACACATCTTAATATCAACTGTTTAAAGGAGATTGTTGGATATTTTGGACGCCTTCAGAAGTGTTTTACAGTAATAAATAAATAAAAATCAGGAAAGGCCATGGAGTTTGAAGGTCTTTTAACTGGTAGTGTGCTTGCAGTTATGATATAATCACTGAGGAATCTGCTACAAACTATGTCCGACTCTATGTCTGAACTGTCATGAACTGTCTACAAACTTTACACAATTGGCTATGATTTACCTGCAAGATATGTACAAAGTACAAAACACCTCGCAATTTGCTGGGGATTGGTATGATTCTGGAATTATTATTTTTTAATATCCATACTGGAGAAGCACAAACCGGGAATGAAGAGACTGTAACCCACAATGATCTACAGTACCTTTGCATAACTTAAAAAAATCCTACAGTGTTTTTTAATTGGTGACTGCATTTCAAATTTCTGAGCATGATTTAAGATGATTTGTGATTTAATGGCCACAAGTCGGACTTATAAGGACCTCCTTACGATTTCCTACCATTTCACAAGTGTAGAAGTGCAGGATTTAGGACTGTCGGAAAAGGGCTTAAGGCATTGCAATAGAAAATATTTGGGCGAGTGCTTTAATATAAAACCGTGATTTGAATTTGAACCGTGATTGCTCTTGATCAGACACATACTCAGTTATGGTCAAATCTTCAATGGCTGTTTAATGTCTTTCAGTGGACCATTAGAAAACATACATGTTGGTGACCAGTGTGTCGTGTACAGTAACTATTACAATTCTGAGCAAAATAACTACTGAAATGGATCATCAGAACTTCACTGCTTCTCTACTTCAGCATGTTCACTTCACACTGCCTGAGAAGAGCACTCAGCATTATCAAAGAACCCTACACACCCCAATCTTCACCTGTACAGTCTCTTAACATCCTGTAGGAAGTGCAGGTCAGGCGCAGAAAAAGATTCCCTATGACTGCAGTCAGGATTCAAAATTAAAATTAAATTATTTGTTACCTTACAGCACAGTGAAATTATTTTTTACACCTTCTGGTTAGGAAACTGGGAGTCAGAATGGAGGGTCAGCCAGGATATAGCGTCCCTGTTGCAGACAGGGTTAAGAGCCTTGCTTAATGGCTCAAAAGTCACAACTTGGTGATGTTATGACTTGAACCCCTGACCTTCCAATCAGTAATCCAGAGACTTCACCGTTTAAGCCTCCACTGACCCCTATCACAAAGCAATACTCACGACACAGCAGTACATCACAGCACAGGTCACTCACGGACATTAAGAACACGTCACTGCAGATATGGAGCATATCTAAAACCTCCATATGCAACAATTGATCATCTGTGGAAGGAAAACAAATACAATTTGTGGGGGGGGGGAAAGCGAGGAGTATATGGGAAGGGCAGGATGTGAGTCCTTGTCAACACTGCATGTTTGTGTGTTACGTATATGTTAAATTTAGGTGTAAAAAATATTGCAAGAATTGTACTTTGTTACTTGTACTCATATTGCTGAAGCAAAATCATACTTTACTCCTTACATTTCTTTATTTAATCCTTTAAATAACTTGTTAAAAATCTCAAGTATCTCTTATCAAGTATCTTATAAAATTTCAATTTGAGTCGCCTCCATAGTTTTCTAGAAAGCGTGTTGAGCCAAGTTTCATTATTTTGCTAAGACTGACTAGCTATAAATTTATTTCGCCAAGTTTACTTGATTTCTTTGCTAATCCTAGGTTAGGCAAAGTTAGACTAGCTTCAGCTCCAGTATCAAATTAGCTGTTAGTTAGCTATAATGGTTAATACTGCAAACTTATAGAGACTGATTAAAGTTTTTTTGGCAAAACTATAGGATTAATCTTTAGGGTAAAAAAATAAATAAATAAAATTTAAATACCCGACTTCACTTTAACCTTTTTACTTTTAATTGAGTAAAAGATTACTTTTACAAGTATAATTTCTCATTTTTATATGATTATTTCATAACATCATGTTCTATTTATTATTAAGCTTTGAATAATCGGCGCAATTACCATACAAGTATTAAGTTCCTATTTTTTTTAAGTGCATTAATATAAACCTGTAATTTGACACTATTGCCCAAGCTGCTCTTATTGACAATTAATAAGCCAATCAGATTCAAGAAGCCCACCATAGTATGTACGCACAGACACTAATCACACCTCCCTTTTTCATTTTCTAATAATTATCACTGTAGTGTCTCTGTCAGGCTAATATTAGTTGCAGTAGATGTGTACAGTATCATACAGAGTGTAGCAGTCACGTTGACAGAGTGTGAGATGGGCATGTGTGCGTGAGTGTCATTTGGGCAGAGTGAGCAGATTGTACGTGTAGATTGCGTTATCTAGAAAGAGCAGCAAGAAGACACTATTCTCAACCCAGTGGGCGCAGTGAGACTCGCACCAACAACATGTTCATTAACCATATCAGTGTTGGTCAACAGGGTAAACAAGAGGTTAAGAGGAATATGCTGTAGGACTAGATTTGGGTAGCTCAGGATTAGAATTTAAATATGATTCCCCCAATATAAAACAATTCATAAGTTGGTAATAAACAGAGACAGAAAAAAATTATTCAGGGATGTATCACAATTCCTTTGTCGGGCAATTCATATCGTCTCAATGAGTTGAAAAACATTTTTTTTTTAATGAAATATATGCTTGCACTTGAGGAGGTAAAATGTTGCAGTTCCTCTATAATCCTGCAGGTGGCATGCTTTATACTGTTAATACATTGGCAGGCCTCACAGCACCATATGTGGTAAGAGCAAATTAGCTGCCAAGTTTGTTCAGAATGGTAACAAAATCTAAAAAAAAAAATTGAACTGGGATATTTCTAAAATAGTGATACTTATAGAATCACAACACAAATGGAAATGACAGCTAGGTATTGTGATATCATAACACAAATCCCTGTCCCTAGTAATAAAGTAAAAAAAAAAAAAGAGAGCGAGAGAGAGAGAGAGAGATCAAACCTCCTAGTGCCAAGATGAATTACTGAAGTGCAGTCTGTGTTTTTTATTTATTAAGAGAATAATTACACTATTCAGATTTTCACATGTTCCTCCCATGTTCAAATGAGGTCCTTAAATGTTCTCCTGCTCCCTCCAACCTCAACATGACAATTGGTGTATTCTCTACCTTAACACACTTGACACATTCTGGTGTCCCGCTTCCCGTTGGATTTCTCGTCACTTAGAGGCCTCTGGCTCTCTGGCCCCATGTGGTCTGCTTGGGATGCGTGTGTGGACTGGGGATGGTTTCACCTGGTCAGATGGTTTCACCTGACCATGAAGACTGTCCTGCCCTCGGCTGATGCAGACAGCTGTTCTCTGATGACTTGTGACTGCAGTCGCTCAATTAGTTTAGGAATGAAATTCCCACAAACAGTTTTGTGCCCGAGCCTCCAGTAACGAAAGTGGACTCCATATTTACATAAACACATCTGCTGTTATACTGAACTTCCAGCCTCGTAACACTCAGTATGACTTCGGATCAATTCCTGTTATCTGTTATCACCCAAATGAGGATGGGTTCCATGTTGAGTCTGGTTCCTCTCAAGGTTTCTTCCTAATGCCTTATCTCAGGGAGTTTACCCTTGCTACCATCGCCATTGGCTTGTTCATCAGGGACAATCTGATAATTATAAATACATAATGTATTTCCACACACTTTTTAAACTCATAATAATTTTTTAACAACCCATTATTTTTTTTATTCTGTAAAGCTAATTTTCGACAATGCCCATTGTCATAAGATAAAACTGAACTGAATTTCAATCAATTAAGCATTTAATAGGAAGAGTAAAAAAAAATCCATGCTCTTCACATTTGATGCAAAGTAACATAGGAAATACAGTAATGCCACGATAACATTCTAGAAAACAAACTGTACCTCTAGAACATCAAAGTATTTTTCAGCTTAACCAGAATAGATTAAACAAAAACCTTTCAAAATGCCTGCAAGCGTGTAGTGGTTTATTCATTGGCTTTCTCAACTGCCTACATAATGCACATTTAAAGTTTGTGAAATCAGTTCGAGAATCAGAGTCTAGTGCACTGTACAGCTTGCAAAGCTTTTAGTTTGGTCTCCGAGTGTCTTGCTTTGCCGTGCATTCTCTCGAACTCGGCGGTGATTTCCATCAAGGATTTGTTCTTCATCTCGGGTACGTTATACCGCACGAACAAACCCGTGCCAAAGCAGAACACGAAGAAGATGAGGAAGCAGAAAAAGTCTAAATGCTCCTGTTGTGGGAGAATAGGAAGAAATATATTACATGAAGTAACAATGATAGACACTTTAAACTGTGATCTTGTTTGATTAAAAGATGGTTCTGTCGTCATCATAGGAGCAGGAAACGATTCCTTTTCATTTCTACTAACAAATTCAAACAGCACGAGCTCTGGAACTGATCCTAAATCTTGGCGAGGACCAATGATGAGTGTTTGTTTTGAATTGTTCCTCTTCTTAATTCTTTTGACCTTTTGATTCAATTGACATCATTAGATTTTTGGTGTAAAAAAAAACTGATATATTATATAAGGATTACTTACAGAATTACCTGATGCTCATCACACATTAAGAGTGGCCTTATATCTGTGTGACGAAGCCTTAACCATACGCAGTATGTTGTTGTGGACTTTGTAACTTATATAAAAGAAAAACAAGCTAATATGAATATAAATTTTCAGAAGTTTAATTTGTTATCATAATGTGTGTGTTTTTTTGTTGTTGTTGGGTTTAGACAGTGTACAAATATGTGATCCTCCTGGATTTGGTGGAGTTTGCTAGAGTTAGCGTTAGCTCATTCAGTGCTTCTGTTACAAATGAGACAATGCTGGAATATTCCGTGATTCGATGATAAAATACATTGTGCTTTATACTTCATAAAATGATGTTCGAGTGACGTTAACTATTACTGACATTTCAAGCTTTTTTTTTATTAATAGCTAACTAACTGGTTCAGGTAGTGCCCTTGATCAGAGGTTAAAGAGAGGTTTGAGATTCAGCCTTGTGCTAAAAGCTAGGTAGCGTTTTAGCTCAGGTTAGAAACAAAACACAGGCGGTTCAGAGGTGATTCTGAACCCCTAGGAAATCATTATTAAGGAGACATTTAACATTATCAGAGGTGTTTTCTTGCTGAAAGTGCTTCCATGACTGGTTGTAAATGTTTTGGCTCTGGCATCCAAAAAAGTACTGTTCATTTTGCGGTCCAAAAGTGGGCCGGACTGTGATGGTATCAGGTGCAAAAGAAAACTCACCACTATGAGAGGAAACACCATCCCCAAGAAAAACAGTCCCACCCAGTTCAGAGTGCAGGCCATGGTATACGCCGCTGGCTGGAAGGACTGGGTGAAAAGCTCGCCAGGTATGGACGGAGTCACACAGGCTGTTTCACACAGAGATGGACAGAAGTGAAAAGCCAGAAAAACACACAGGCCATGAGTCAAATTCCGAAATGTGTGTAGAATGCTCGCTGTAGTGACGTGTAGTGCACTAGGAATGTCTACAGTATATGATGTACTAGAGCCACTGAGGGCCACAACTGCATGTACTGTACATTACACACTAATGGTCGTGTCAGTGCTCTTAGTGCACACCTGGTCCGCCACAGAAGGAGATGATGTAGATGAAGATGAGCACCATGCTGCAGTACGGCATCCAGGACACGTATACCTTCGACATCAGAGTCACAGAGTGATCATTTCGTTTTTAATATAGGAGAAGAGAGGAGAGGAGAGGAGAGGAGAGGAGAGTGATACTGACCTTCAGGTACAGCGTGAGTGTGAGGAGGAGCAGTGCAACAGACATGCCCGCATAACTCCGAATCAGTAGTACCTTCTTCCCTGTGCGCTCAACCACAAACGCCTAAAACACACACACACACACACACACAACTGTAAGCTTAACACACTTTATTTTGATGTGACACCTTGATGCACTTACTGTACATCTTACATCTTCTTGATATATAATTTGTGTGTGTTATCATGATTTACATCACATTACTGCAACACACTGCAGCGTTTTATTTTGCAATATTAACTTTAAGCGTTACATCTAATCACGCATGTATGTGTGTGTGTGTGCGTGTGTGTATATGAGCTTGAATGCTTACAAAAGCTACTGTAGTGGAGAATTCGCACAATCCTGTCCCAAAAGTCACATAGCGTAGGTTGTGAGCTGGGATTCCTGCTTCGCTGAACACATCATTCGCATACAGATAAACCTGTAGGAACACAGCACCTCCTGGACTTAGACGTAACCCCAATCACTGAAGAGATGAAATTGAGACTGATCGCAAGTACCAAGGTCATTATGGCTGTGTGTGTGGGGGGGACTCACGGCGTTGATGCCACACAGCTGCAGTGTGATGAAGGAGATGATAGTGGTGAGTAGCTGCCACCGGACGGATCGGGTGAGCAGGAGCTCCAACACGCTGTGGTTCCTCACTCCCTGCATGGTCGCGTTCTCCTTCAGCATCTCCTCCATCTCTGATCTGTAGTCAGAATGAGAACCTCGCAGCTGCTTCAGAGCTACACACACACACACACACACACACACACACACACACACACACACACACACACACAGGTAAATTTTGAACAAACTCGGAATTGCCTCACCACACATTTGTAATAAAAATCTGTGTGTGTGTGTGTGTGTGTGTGTTACCTTTCTCGCAGGCAGATTTATCTCTCCGGTCTAAGAGCAGGAAGCGTGGAGACTCGGGCAGGAAGTAAAGAGAGACAAGCTGCGTAAGTCCCGTCAAGGCACTAAAGGCCAGCAAAAAGGGCCACAGAGCTTCTGTCCCCAATATTTCACTACACACACACACACACACAAGGACATGGGGCAAGCATTAACCTTAACAGTAATACGACACTACTTTGATGTAAGTACATAAACACCCTAAGTCCTTCATGCTGCACAACATGAATTGAAAGATTAAAAATTTCAAAGCATTTTTCATGGTTGTTTATACAAACACACACAAAATGCACACGCAGCCATTCATACATGACTGTGAAGACACTAATATCATAACTGTTCTCAAAATGGATTGATCTGTGCTCCAAGTAGATGACATCACGGTCACAAAGACGACATCACCTGACTCACCTGATGCCAAGCAACTGGCCGAAAAACTTCCCCAGCGAGACAAAGCTGCCCACAGAAGCACCGACCAGCCCTCGCAAACATTTGGGCGCGCAGTCCATTACATACAAGATGTGAACTGTCAAAGCTACACCTGCAACACACACACACACCTACAGAATTAAGTGTTTAGAGAAGCTGTATGCAAGTGATTTCCTGCCAGATTTACCAAACCTCTAACCGTTTTATGAATACTTGTGTGTGTACCAAGTCAATCAAATCACTTTAGCTACGCCCATAAAAGGCAAAGCTTGTAGAGCTGAAAACAACTAAATGGCGACTAAATAGTAAAAGAGCAACCCTCTAGCCATTGCAGCATTTGGCCAACATAAACAAACACACACACACACACAATATCTTCCGTTGAAAATAAAATAAGATGGATTCCCATTACTTTTACATGAATAGCTAGTCTTATTTGTCTTTATTTATGACTTGTTTCTGAGTTGGCGTCACAAAATATTGTCTCTCCAATACAGTAATAAAACCTTGTATTGCGAGTAACTTGGTCTACGTATGTATTGAAAGGCGAGAAAAAAATTTCAACTCGATAAACGAGTCAGGTCTTGATATACGAGTACTGTAGTACGTATACGCTTTGTCCTCCAATCGTCACGCGATAACATCTGAGCCGACAGTTCTTCTCTCTCTCGTGCTGTGGGATTGTGGGTAATCATCATGTTCAGTCTCGGGGCACGTGCCTCACTCATAGAGTCAAATCCATGCAAGCGTATACTGTTTACTGTAACTGTACTGCAACAACGGCCCTCGTGAAGAAAAAAGTTAAAAAGACAGTAGCTGTGCGGAAGATTAATCTGTTTAACCAAAAATGGAAAGCCACGTTTCTGCAAAATCCTCAAAACGAGGCAAACACAAGTGTTATTAGAGAGGTTCCTTATTCAAGTCACACAAAATGAAGAGAGTTCCAGTGAGCCGACAGATAGCAGTGATTCCGTCAGTGGTGGTGAACCTCGCCCCCCCATCCTCTTCTCCTCTCTCTTGTATCCCTCACACCAACCACAAATCTTTTCAAAGGAAAAGTGCCGGTTAATTTGTTTTATTTTTACTTTATAATTTGGATTAATTATTTTTATATTAATATTGTTGTGGAACGAATCATCACAGCTTTGAGAAAATTTGAGTTGATATACGAGTGCTTTGGATTACAAGCATGCTTCCAGAATGCATTATGTTCCCAATCCAAGGTTTTACTGTACACAGTAAAATGCAAAAGTCTCAATCCCCCCCATTTCTTCATATTTTGCATCCAAAGAACCAGACTTTCTTGTTTTTTTTATGTATTTTTATATAATTATATGCTTTTTTGTGTCTCATTTTCAGTCCAGTCCCTGTACCTGAGCAGTTTCAGATGAATGCTATGAATCATTCAAGCATTAAGAAACATCTAACAGGTGCAGATGATGAAAGATGATCAGGCAGGTGATTAGTTTACTGGTGATGCAGAATGAAAGTGGTTGGAACAGATGCGAGGGGTAATGAGGTTGCTGCTGTGGTTGTTACATACACAACCGGTTTTTTAACTATATCTTTAGGCACTCTGCAGCCATTTGTTCCCATTTCTTCCTCCCATTTTATCTACATAATTTCATTAGATTTAATATGAAGAAACGAAGGGTGGCTAAAGACTTTTGCAAAGTACTGGATATTATGCTATTAAGCCATATATATTAATTGCTTTTTTCCCAACTTATTGGTTTATTCATGAACATTTAAGTCCGCTATTGTATTAAACTGCTAAATGTTGAATGGTGTAATAATATTTCTCATTCTGAGACATTGCTGTTGATCTCATTCCATAAAACTGCTCTCTATACACAATCAGAACCTTGTCTTTTCTAATAAGGAAGCAAAAGCAAGAACAATGTAAATTAATATTTCAAAAACATACTAGAACTAATATCACAATATAAATGATCATTGGACCATTTATTTATTTTTGTAGCAGCAGCGGACCTGAGTTGATGCCGTAGATGAGGCGTCCAGCCATGATCATCTCGAACGAGTGTGCCGTTTTGCTCAGCACCATGAACACGGCTCCACAGATGGCCACTATGTTGTTCAGCATGAGGCATCTCTTCCTGAAAGAGAGTCTGATTATACTCCTCAATATAAGCTAAAATGTAAAGCTAGATCCTAGGCTGCATGGTTTTAGTGTTATGCAAGATTAAAACACAATTATGGAGGTTTTGTTATTCCTTAGGTTTATAAGCATAGCATATAGTCAGGAGAAAGTTTTCTCAGTATGCCAGAGCCAAGTAGGAATTTCAATCTAAGAGCGTGTTTTCTTTGGATTTTGCCCTAGTCTGAGGTTGGAATGGAGAATAATTATGTGTGTTAATAGATTTGCAGTAAGTAGAGTAGAGTTTGAAATTTCCATGCTGTCATGATAACCAAGCCTGAAAATATCACAATACTCTCAAGACATTTTACAACCCACAGTACAGACCATAATATACTATACCATTACCCTCTCAGCCAGTACCATAGTAGGCACCGTAGACATTTATCGTACTATGGCACATCATTGGGAACAGTGGTTGTGTGGTTCTGTATGGTGTGTACCACAATGCTTAGGTGAATGCCATGGCACTGCGTTATTGGGTACCACAACTCAAATTTCATGCACTATGGTATTTAAGTATGTTCCATACATACATTCATACTATATAAATCTGTATCATTACTTTACTTCAGTAAATTCATACTATATGAATCTGTATCATTACATTTACTTCAGTAAATAGAACCAAGTCTGATAGTGTGAGACACATACTGTATCAGCAAATAAGTACCATGTTAGTTCAAAACTATCATGGGACTACAGACCCTGGTAAAATGTCTCATGGGTATTTGCATAACTTTTCCATAAAACCTTTTACTCTGTATTCTAATCTGTATCAGATCACACACCGTGTCAAACTCTGAAAACCAGGACACTATAACAACCCTAATCTTCAGCCAGACAAATCTAGCACATTCTGGCCAAGATGGAGAAACCAGCACCTGGTGAACGTTTTATTTTGCTTCTCCATAACACCACTGTGTCTCTCCTGAGTCGATCTTAGTTGCTTAGTCATCTCCTCTCTGCTCAGCAATCTGCTGCCAAGATACACACCTAGGCCACATCCAAGCGCACAGATTAACACGTCTGATTAATTATTACTCGGCTGTCCTCTCACACATTATGTAAGGTGTCTGTAACCGTATCTGTCTCCTGCATACACACACACACGCGCGCGCACACGCACACACACACACACACACACGCGCACACACACCAGCTCTGAACCTCTAGATTTATACTGCCAATATATCTTCCACATGTATTATCTGCTTCAGGGGGAAAAAGTGGCTGCAATGGTCATGATTCATTCAGATATATAGTGGGACCTCTGATTAAAATGCTGCTCCAGGAATGGTATTTCAATCATAAACCCACCCATTACCATTACTCTTCAATTCCCACGACATTGTGCGTGCAGCTCAGCTAAAAATGACAGTTCCTCTGAACGCAGTTTGGTGTCTAATGTTTCTTTAGTTTCTTTAGCTGTTGTTAAAGCCATTAGTTTATCAGTGCACAAAAAGCATGTCTAAATAATCATCATTATAAATTTCGATTTAAATCTGGTAAACACTTGTATTTAATCAAGGGTGGAATAATCAGTGTTATAATATATAAATCAAGCTTTCTTATTTACTGACAAATACATTTTGTAAGAAAAGAAACATTTCTTTTGTCTAAAATTCAAATAAAGAAGGCTTTTCAGCCATAATCTTTCTTCATTTCAATTTCAAAATTCTAAATATTCTGAGTGAATCAAATGCTGTCATGATCGTGTTGTGTCAGTATCTTTGAATTGTCATTAAAAAATGTCAGACATGTTAGGTATGTTAGTTAAATTACTCTAGTAGTTGCTGAAACTTTAGTGAGCCACATAAATGATGAATTTTCCAACCTGGATTTAATTCCTAAGTATCCTTTACCTCTCTATTGTGTGCATCATTGTGTGCTCTGGATGTCATCTCACATCTTTGTTTGCCAAAAGTGATTGTAAACTTGTAAACATTCAATTTTAAGAACATAACAATATTTTTATACCTGCCGTAGGTTACGGCAAAGCGGCTGGCACACAAAGAGCCTAACAAGCCCCCGATGCCGAACAGGGAGACGATGAAGGACCAGATAAGCGAGAGCTGCCACTGCTCCGGAGAGAAGCCATACCTCTGCACGCATGTGCTGTTCACTAGCTCTTTAATGTACTGACAACACAAACAGAACGATTCATTACAGCAGCCAAATCCTGAACTACAATCACTTTGTGCCTTGAACACAAACTTAAAGAGGCAGATTGTAATGTTTAGCGCCCTCTGCTGCCTGATGAATAGAAACTGCAACATAAACAATTTACTTACATCATCAAAACTACTTACGCTACTGTATGTCTGTTGCAATTTAGATAAAATATGAGCAGAGGCCTTTTAACAATCAAATTCAATTTGTGTCATTTTTATAGGTCTTAATACATGCTTAAACATTACAAATTGCAACTTTAATGGATTATGTGGATCCAGAGACCTGACCCCAAATGAGCACATAACAGTCAGTTTATATTAAAACATTTGAAAATAAAAAGTAATTAAACAATTAAAGTATTTTAAGCACTGAGCAGGGAAAATAAAATAAAAAATGTATACATAAATCAAGAAAATCCATTAGGTAGGTTTTTTTAATAAGAAAAACCTAAAAGCTAAAAAAATCTAATGAGCAGCAACTATTGTTCGCTCTAAAACAGGAACACACACTGCCACTTACAGCTGACGGACTGGTCAGGACAGAAATGTGGAAGCCGTATTGAAACGTCCCCCCAATACCTGTAGCCAGAATGACTGCAACAAGCACAGGGTTCGCCACCTGAGAACAAACGACAGACCACGCCTGAAGATACACAATTCAAGTTTAGAGAAAACGGGGCATGGAAACCATAGTAAAAACTAACTTACCAGCAAAGATATGACATTCGTCATTGCAGTGTGTAGTTCTCCCACAAGACTCTTGAAACATCTGGTTTTGTCTTGTAAATCAAGATGGAGATCATTCTGACACAGCAAACCTGTGAATGTCTAACTGAGCTTGTTGCAATGTAACTTCTTGGGTTAGTTAAGCCTTTATTTGTCACAGTGAAATTCTTTCTTCACATATCCCAGCGTAATTGGGGTCAGAGCGAAGGATCAGCCATAATACAGTGCCCCAGCAATGTCAATCTGTTGGAGTTGTGGCTCGAACCGCCGAACTTCCGTTCAGTAACACAGTGACTTATCTGACAGAGCTAACATTGCCCCCCTTTTTTCATTTCAGCCTAATGCAACATTTTAGGATGATGAGGTACATTGAGAAGAACTCTTCACCGACTTACAGTATATGGTGGCCAAGAAATCAATGACGCAATTAGATCTAAACTAGTATCTTTTTTCACCATTATTTTTAATTGCAGCATTAGAGTGTGCATTCGGAAAACTGAGAGGGATAGGAGTGTAGCTTCAGAAAAGGAATACCTGAATGTTAAGCCAAGCTTTTACTTATCACATATACGTTACTGCACAATTCCTCCTATATTCCATCTTTGTAAGGAGGCTGGAGTCAGCTTTCATAAAACACCCCTGATACAGACGGGTAAGGGCCTCTTAACTGAGACTTGAACTGCCAACCTTCCAATCAATAACTCCAAGTCTTTTTATTTTATTCAGAGAGCTTTTATTCCTTGCAGCACACCTCATAGTCTCAAACCAGGACAGATTAATCGAGGACAATCCACTATTCATTATTCATAATCCGA
The DNA here is from genome assembly GCA_011419295.1 of Clarias macrocephalus. Lineage (NCBI taxonomy): Eukaryota > Metazoa > Chordata > Actinopteri > Siluriformes > Clariidae > Clarias > Clarias macrocephalus. The sequence goes on from JAAGKR010002408.1 coordinate 72,621, forward strand.
AATTACATCATTTTGTGCTGGTAACTTGGCACTGAGAGACAAGATATTTTTAATTTGGAGGACAAAGTTCTGTTAGGAACTAGTAGTAATGAAAAACAATGTTAATGTTTAAGCTTTGCAACTAGCACATATATTACACAAGAAATTTCATAACGTTAAATGTACCCCAAACTCAGAGTAGGACAAAGAACACAAAACTTGTACTTGAGTAAAAGTGCTGATACTCAGCTCCTGCAACTCTGCTGCGTATGTTTTGGACATGTCCAAGACTTTATGCGTTCTAGAGTAATGTTTTTGAGAATTCCTCAAGATTATTTGGAGGTAGTAGAGCCATCTCCATTTATTGCATTGTTTGGTGTGGCCCCGGAAAACACTAGTTTTAGCAAAAGAAGAATTTAAATATTGGCCTTCTGTTCTCTTCTGGCCAGCAGATTGATATTGACTAAATGGAAAGACCCCATTCCACAACATTTAGCTTTGGATAAGGAAAGTGACGTACCATCTTAAGCTGGAGTATACAGTTAGAGGGTCTGTTGGCACATTTTATAATATCTGGCAACCTTTCTTAAGCTTTGTTGAAGAAATGAACACAGGCAACATGGTACTGTAAAGAAAGACTGTGAGCAATTACTCCTATTTTTTTATGGGCATCTGATTTGTATATTATCCATATATTTATGTCTGGTATTTGAGGGATGGGAAGTTTTTTTTCTGTTTGCTGTGTTTTTTTTCTTTCTTTTTTTCTGTATAGTTTGAAAACAAATTAAAATAATTTTTTAAATCCCCAATTTACGGTACTACTCGAGAAAATGTGGAAAAGTACTCATCTTCAAATTTACTTAAGTATCAAAATCTAACTTGTATTAACTCTAAGTCATAGAAAATGAATCTCTCTCTCTCATCAAACTATGAACATGTTTTCATCTGTATAAAACCACCACTGCTGATTTCAAACACCTGCTACATTTGTGAGCTCATTTTGGAAATTTATTTACATAATTATAAATGTACATTAAAATGTGACAAAGCATGTAGAAATTATGCACTTTAACAGCAGTTGGATCTTCAAAAAACATGGTGGAGCTTGACTGCAGCTAAAAAGTGATATTTCGGAAGATTAGTTGAAGCTCATGTAATGCTCAGGAGATACAATCTGATAAGCATTGGGAGAACTTGTGAACACCAGCATGTGTTTGTCCGGAGGCTCACAGCAGCATGTAGCGTGTCAGCCCGCCTCCTCTCAGCTCCTTTAGTCTCTGGCAATGTCTCAGCATGTTCAACATACCCACAAAGCGCTTATCCACCTTCAGCTGAGCCAGGTCACGCAGGTCCTCCTCCACCACAAAGAACTGACCTAATGGAGGCAAACACAAAAGAGACCGCAAAAACAATTCAGTGTAAAAAACAGCTCTTTATGAACAGCAACATCTAATGCGTCAGTCAGATAGTCTGTAAGTGACCACATACACACGTTTCAGCCTCAGCCAAGTTCAAACTGCAACACACAATACATTATATTCTAATATTAATGCACTTGTTCTAGTCCCATATTGTTTCCATATTAAGGGTGAATTCATGACAGTGACCACTGATCCATCTTTTCCAGCATTTCTGATCCATCGTTGCATTTTGTTGATTCGTCAATGACCATTAAAAATTTTTTTTAGAGCTTTATACCACAGAACCACCTTGAGAGAGTGGAGAAAGGAGAAAATAAAAGGAAGAATGTAAACAAGGCATGATGTATCACCACTTAGAGCTTGTTAAGGCATCAAGTGGGATTAATGACCTTCGTTATGAGATCAATTACACCCTTTTCACGCAGCTACACTTTCTAATTCACAGGAAATGAAAACGCATGGTGATCAAACAGGCCGGCTTGACCCCTGACCCCAGAGCGACGCAGCACAACTTGTATTAATGTTATAATATAATAGCATTCACTAGGGTCTATGGAAGTCACATTTAGGATAGCGTTAATGGTACCTTTAGTGTCCTTGGTCTCCTGGTCTTTGAATCGCTGATGAAGTTTACGTGCTGCGTTACTCAGGCTCTTGACCGGCTGCTGAAGGATTTTATATTTCCCAGTGACGGCTGTGTTGATGCTTTTTACAGCAGAGTTCAGCTGGTCATATGTTACACGTCCCTTCATATACCTGTCATGAGTCACAGTGCAATAAACTCCAGAGAACTTTTTAAATGTATTGACAGTCTGTGCTGTTTGGATAAGCGAAGGTTTAGATGCTTGTGTGAGACTTACTGTGGGATGCTTTCAAACTCCTGCACAGTGATAAACTCCATCTCTTTAATCTGGCTCCGTGACGGCTTCCTGGGTTGTTCTTGTTCCTGTGGGGCTGAATTCACTTCTGACTGCTTACTAGGCGCCTCCGTCTGCCCTCCTCTGGGAGGAAAAATAAATAAATATATATATAAATTTAAAAAAAGGTAAAACTATTAGGCTATTCAGACTATACTCAAGTAATGCTATTGTACACTATATGGCCAAATGTATGTACTCGAGCAGACGTACCAGTCGAAAGTGTGGACACACCTGATTTGTATTTCTTTTGACATTGTAAAACAATGCTTATTGTTCCATAGGGATTCACAGGTGGCTTGTGCCTCTTCGGTATGGATCGTAAAAATTCCAGAATTCCTTGTTTAGTTATTATGTGGACGGCTTCGAGCTCTCGTTACTGGAGGAATTGTAAGAGCCTCTCAGACGAGGGGTGGAGCAAATCTGATAAAATGGCTAAATCCGAGCCTCTATGAAATAGTACACTCTGACAGATGATGATGTTTATTACAGAAGTTACATAGCTTCTGTAGTCACAGGTATCCAAAGCAATAGAACAGCTGATAAATCACTGCAATGCGAGGTCTTCTAGATACTTTGTAGGTAAATCATAGCCAATTGTCTAAGTTTGTAGACAGTTCAGCATGAATCGGTTATGCTTTGTACTCCTCTGTGATTACATTATAACTCTAAGTCAAAAGTTTGTACACACAGTTTATACAATAATCTCCTTTATACAGTTGATATTGAGATGCATCTGCTACTTCTGCTCTGTAAAGCTCCATAACGGCTCTAATCTGAGGTGCTGTTTGTTAATTGGTGATTTCTGAGGCTGGTAACTCTAAATGAACTTCTCCTCTGCAGCAGAGGTACATCTTGGTCTTGCTTTCCTGGGAAGGTCTTCATGAGAGCCAGTTTCATCATGGAGCTTGATGAATTGGCACTACTATTCTTGCAGGAACGGTTCCAGAACTTCCTATTTCCATATGTGTTATTTTACAGTTTTGAAATTTCCAGTATTGTTTTAGTATGTTGAAAATAAACCAGTAAACAAAACACATTAGAAGGTTAGAAGACCTGGCTCAGTACAAACTTTTTGCATACCAAACCGCTTTGGTATGCACAGGTTTCCTTTAAAAAGAGTGTGAGCTTACTGAGCTGTCAGCTGCCCTCCTTTGCGAGGCATGTGTGGTGGGATGTTCTCCAATAGGTGCTGTGCGTTCTGCTCATCCTCCTGGAAGAACATGTCCAGGTCCTGCAGTGGAGAAGATAATGAAGGCCTGGTATAGAGTTCACATTTACAGTATGAAGAAAAGCATTCGTTGATGATAAATAATATATAAATGCACGGCTCAGTTTTATTCAGTCTCTTATAAATTATTTGTATTCACTTAGCATTATACAGACACAACACTTACGTATGCGTTATGTTCAAAATTTTATTTACTACATTAAGATGTAACAGGTGACCTGCAGATGATTTAGCAGGTCCCTCTGCTGAGTGACGCATCTCTCAAACCGGTCGAGGAGACCGTTTATGGCATTGACATCCTGCTCAATTTTGAGCAGGTACGCCCGCTTATCTGGATCTTTAGCTAAATAAATAAAAAATAAAAATAATTTAGTAAACCATTAAAACAAATTATGATGTCCAATAAATAAGAAGCATGTTGAGGCATACCTACTGCCCGCAGGTCTAAAAGCCTCTTGACGAGTGAAAGTTTGTCGTTGATGTGTTTCGTCACCTCTTCCAGCTCACAATGACTCATTTTTTTCTGAAATACAACAAAATACAAACACCTGTAACTTTTGAGTTTTGTACACATTCAATTAATAAGATCCTTCTATTAAATTAGGAATATGAATGCACCGCCATCTTCATCCTCTTAGAGCTGCCTTCAAAAATCAAACAAGTGAAATCCGATGGAACAAGATCAGGACTATAGGGACGATGCTTTAACAACTCAAAACAAAGATTTGTAGAGTGTCGACAAGTGTGGGCAGAAGTGTCACGACGAAATGGATAGCAGGCCTCTCTGTTTAATCCAAAGTTTAGACTTCAGCTCTTCAATAGGCATAACGAGCACTGTTGATTATTGAAACATTTTCTGGATGACGTTCCAATACTGGCCCTTGAGAATCCCAGAAAACTGTAAGCATTAATGAATTTTCCAGCTAATGGTTTGAGTTTTTAACTTTTTCTCAGTTGGCGAATGAGGATGTTTCCGTTCCATACTCTGCCGTTTACGCTCAGGCTCGTAGTAATCCAAGTCGGAATCCATGTCTTGTCACCAGTAATGATTCTCTCTGAGAAACTTTCACCTTCCTTAGAGTATCAAATTATGTTTGCAGACATCCCAGTGCTTCTGTTTCAGCACCAGGTACATCCTTAGAACCTGAAACACTGCACGCTGCTCTTCTTTCTTGGAAATCACAAGCAGTGCGTCCATTTTTGCTCGCACCGCAGTTATAAATGAACTGATGTAATATGTTCACACCTTCACAGCAGTGACTGGGGAGACCGTAGCCTTGAACAGAAAGCATTGATAAGACTGAAGTGTTAATATAACTGGAGTGTTATATTAGTAAAATCGAATTTTTTTAATTTTTCTAACTGTTCTTTATTATTGGCAATTCCGGATGCAGTGCCGGTCCCAAACCCAGATAAAATGAGAGGGTTGCATCAGAAAGGGCATCCGGTGTCAAGCTTGCATGCGGATCGGATGGCCTGCTGTCGCGACCCCTTGCAGGGAACGGCAGAAAGACCAACAACATTATTGGCAATTTGGTAAATAATGCATCATTATTTTAGGATCTTGGTCAAAGTAAGAAAAAATATATATTATTAAGAAGTTAACAATTAATGTTTTAAAACAACACGTAGTATTGCATGACGTTGAATGACAATTTTTAATTAAAAAAATAATAAAAAGGAGCAAAATATTCAATTGTGATAAAAGCATACTGCAGGGGTGTGTTTTGAATTTTAAAAGGGCATTTCGTCCCCAAGTAGACCTGACAAATTGCCAAAAGGTCATGCCCTAAGGCTATTGGGATAGGTTCCTGACCCCAGAGACACCCCCACTAAACACAGGATAAAACAGTATAGATGAGGAGTGGGTGGATGGGTCATAAACATCCAAGTTAAACCTGAGGAATAATCCGGAGTGTTCGCAGAGAAGAGAGTCGACTCCTGGAGTTCGAATAATAGATCCGAATCGAAGAGCCGACTCATGATTCAGATCGTGATAACGTTGTTTATAGAACGTTTTATTCATGTTGAGAAAGACAGGACTTTCAAAATAGATATGCTTGGTTTAAGCCACTTCTGCAAACTTTAATGATTGTAAAATAAAGAAAAAGTGTTTATTTAAATAAAAATGACTTCTGGAGATTTGAAGGGGAAAAAACCCGGAACACATAGCGCAGGCTATAAGTCAACCATTCGTTATGGTAACCGATAAGTGAGAATTCACTAATTTATTGTTTTGGGACAAAAAAAATAAACTTTATTACATTTTTATCTCAATTTAACAGGAAAATGACTCTATATCTCACACAGCATAACGTTACGTTATTGCTCGAGCGCTGCGTTGTCATGACTAACGAAAATCCATGTAAAATCATCGTTATAATTAAAACCACAAACATCACTTACGTTTAATATGATTGCTCCTGGACACAAAACCTCTTAGTTTTTATTATTATTATTATTATAAATAATATTGTATAATTTCTCCTAACCCTTGTTTCAGGCACTCAGCGCGCGCCAACGTTCAAACAATTCTCACTAGGTAGTAAATTGCTCGTGATCGGGTAAAGCACTTTCGCTACATTGAGTAAACGCGTTCTCATTTCAAAGAAATTTTACTATATATTCGTGATAATGATGAAAACTAAGATATTATACTTTTTTATCTAACGTATCTTAGTGATGTTAAAATACAGTCTAGTTAAAAATATATATATGATTAAATAATTAAAGCTAACCTTTGATCGAGTGTGACACATTCGCCACACTGTATAGCAAGCACTTGAATAAGTACTGTATGCATATGTACAGGTACATCCCAAAGTTGATTTATTTCAGAAATGTAATTCAAAGTGAAACTCTTATATAGATGTACTACACACATACTGATATATTAAAGTATATAAAAGTGTTCATTTCTTTTCATTTAGATGTTTATGGCTTACAGCTAATGAAAATTTGAGAAAATGTGAATTACTTATAACCAATATATAAGAAAAGATTTTTAACACAGAAATGTTGGACTACTAAAAAAGTATGACCATGTACAGCACTCAGTACTTGGTTGCGGCTCCCTTTGCATTACTGCAGGAATTTGCAAGGCATGTCAAAAATGTCGGGTGAGTTTTCTGGCCAATTAAGCACAGCGATACCATGGCCCTTAAACCAGGTATTAGTCCTGCTGGAAAATTAAATTAGCATTTCCATAAAGCTGGACAGCAGAGGAAAGCATGAAGTGCTATAAAACAGCCTGGTAGATGTCTGCGCTGACCTTGGACCTGATAAAACACAGTAGACCAAAACCACCAATGACTCTGCAAACTTTACACTTGACCTCAAGCAACTTGGACTCTGTGCCTCTCCTCTCTTCCTTCAGACTCTGGGACCTTGATTTCCAAATTTAATTAAAATTTTACTTTCATCTTAAAAGAGGACTTTGGGACACTGAGCAACTGTCCAGTTCTTTTTGTCGTTAGCCCAGGGAAGATGCTCTGATGTTGTCTCTGGTCCAAGAGCACCTTGACGCAAGGAATGCGAAAGTTGTATCCCATGTCCTGGATGCATCTGTGGTGGCTCTTGAAGCACTGACTCCAGCTGCAGTCCACTTCTTGGAGACTCATGGGGTCACACTCTAATCAGCTAATTAAATGAAAACACCTAATGTTTCTGATTAATCTCTAAATGGTCTCTCAGTCTGGTTTAGTAGGCTACACAACCCTGGGAAAGACTTTATGAGTCTCTCCCAAATTCTTCAGTGGGCTTCATTTCATGATTCTCTCTAGCCTGCAGTTATTCCTGTTGCTTGTGCAACTTTTTCTACCACCCTGCATGTGCAGGTGTCTTCTGGACAACGGTCAAATCAGCAGTCTTTCCCAGGATTGTGTAGCCTACTAAACCATACTGAGAGACCATTTAGAAATTATGTGTTTTCAGTTAATTAGCTGATTAGGGTGAGACACCATGAGTTTCTAATATTAAACTTTTTCACAATGTTCTAATTTTCTGAGATACAGAATTTTAGGTTTCCATTAGCTGTAAGCCATAATCATCTAAATTAAAAGAAATAAACACTTGAAATATATTAGTCTGGCTGTAATGAATCCACGTTATGCATACTATGAGTTTTAGTTTTTGAATTCCGGGTTCGATTCCTGTCTCCTGATTGGTGGGGTTCCTCCGGGTACTCCAGTTTCCTCCCACAGTCCAAAGACATGTAGGTTATGTTAATTGGCATTCCCAAATTGGCCGTAGAGTGAATGAGTGCGAGTGTGTGTGCCCTGCATGGGAGAGGTGTGCCAGGACATCCAGCATAAAAAACCTGTGCCAAGTTGTTATGCAGTTTGAATGGACGCCGTGGCGACTCCTTAACAGGAGCAGCCGAAAGAATAACATACTGTTCATGTGTATGTTTAAAATACTTTTGGCATTTATGAACAGATAACCCACTCTAAACAGGTTTTTAATTACAAAATGATTGTCTCTTTCATATTCCAAGCTCATGACGATGATGATGATGAAGAGTAATAACAGTATACAAAACATGATAGTGAAAACTTCATGCTGTGGTTTTTCTTTTTTTTTTCTCTTTTTTTTTTTATTTAAACATTTTCAAACACAGAAAATAAAAACAGTACAATACTTTAATACATTCAAAAACAAAAGAAGAGACCACGGTGCACTTTTCCACAGAAATGTCGGAGCCTTCCAGAGGATTTATAAACTTACATCTCCAGTATAAACTTAAATGCTCAGTGCACCCTTAAACCGCACATCAGTCAGACTCACTGGTGTTACAGTCCTTTTAGTCAAAATTCAACAGAATACTGTCACAAACACAGACTAATAATCCAGTGTTCTTCTGCTTCTCAAAGGCCTAATGAAGCTTTCAGGAGGGAGGCCATGTCGTCAGGAATGGTGTCCTCATCACCTGGATGAAAGCAGAATATTACCCAGACATCCACTGTTTGGGAGTAATTTACAGCACTGCTTTAATGCAGTTATATTATTAATAAAGCTGGACCAGTATGGTATGCAGTCATCCCCAAGTCCACAACTGTGTTTCAAAATGCGCAACAAAAATGAACTGTCTTACAAAAGTGTAATCACTCACCCTCCTCAGTGGCCGTCATGTCCTGCTCTAGTTTAAGCTTCCTCTGGCCAATGCGGAGCATGGCATCCTCTATAGAGTCTTTGCTTATCAGCTTAATCACTTTAACATTCCTGCGGCAAGCAAAATAATGTTTGTAATGCTTATTCACAGAACAGCTGTTAATCACATAGATAAACTAATCACATATAGTAGATACAGCTCCTAATAGCTTTTACATGCTTATAAAATATACAAGGGTAAAAAATTATCCACACTATTAAATATTTATCTATCCATATTAAACTTCTGTTGGCCACACTGTCTTCCAGTTCACCGCTATGCAGGTGTGAACGTGTGACATCAGTTCATTTGTAACTACATTGCAAGCAATACCTTCTTATGATTTTCAATAAAAAAAAAGCATCGTGCAGTGATTTTTTATTTATTTATTTATTTATTTATTTTATTTTAGGTCTCAGGGTGTACCTGGTGCCGAAACAACTCACGGAAGAGCATGAACAGAGCATTTGAATATCTGCAAACAAAATTTGGACCAAAACTGAAAGGAAAGTAAAAGTTTCTTAAATACAATCATTACTGGTGACGAGAGTCAGATTACTGACTGAGAAAACGTTCAAAAGTCAGGGATTTCTGGGACATCCCTTGGATATTGGAACATTATTAATATTACAGTGAGACGCTTATTGAAGAGCTGAAGCCTAAACTTCAGATCAAACGCAGACGACTGCTATTCCATGGCGCATGACGATGCATGTCTGCGCACTTCTGTCCACACTGTCAACAACAAAAAACAAGGTTTTTAACTGTTAAAGCATTCTCGCTATAGTTCTGATCTCGCTCCATCTGACTTTCTTCTCTTTGGTCCCCTGAAAGCAGCCCTACGAGGACGAAGATCCACTTCTGCTAAAGAAGTGAAGACAGCGGTGTATTTGTGGCTTGCAAACATTTTTAATGAGGGAATACGAAAACTTGTTGACACAGTTTGTTGGCCAAAGTTTATTGACAAGCAAGGAGATTATTTAGAAAAATTATGTATTTGTCTTTTCTAAAAGTTAATTCAAGTAAATTCTACAGCCAGAGTGTGGATAATTTTTGACTCGCCCTCATACAATTCTCTTATACACCTGCTCTGACCTGGTTTGTCCGACACGGTGACACCGGTCCTCCGCCTGCTTGTCATTGTACGGATTGCAGTCGATGTCGTGCAGGATGACGATGTTAGCGGAGGTCAGGTTGATGCCGAGTCCTCCGGCTCTAGTGGACAGCAGGAACACAAAGATGTCTCGGTCCGTGTTGAACTGGTCGATCCGGACAATCCTGTTGAAGCGGACAGAGGGAGAGGATTATAGTTAAACATTTAATTTTATAGCTCAATGGCTGATCAGATTTCATGCCAGGAGAGTAAATTACGTAGTCACTGATTAAATCAGGCTTAAATATTTATAATTGTAGCTCAAGCATTCTTATACAGGTTTATGAGTACGTAAGCTTTGCTATTATATCGTTATATAATTAATTATATCTCCGATCTGATTACATGGTAATACATCGCGAAGTTAAAAATTGTTTAACTGAATCACTTTCAAAAAGATTTTCCGAATCCTGGGCAGTAGACTCACCTGTCACTCATTGGTGTGGAGCCGTCCATTCGGATGTACCTATGCTTGTGGTGTTTGAGCAGCACCTCCAGGATGTCCAGCATCATGGTGAACTGGCTGAAGAGGGCCACTCGGTGACCCTGAGAGAGATACAAGTTGATTAAACAGCCATTACAGTGACATGGATGCTGGTGGTGTAATCGATTTAGTTCAGATAGAACGGTAACTGCAGGAGGCTAATGACTGCACTGGAAACACCCACCTGTCCTTTGAGGTCTGTCAAAAGTGGTGCGAGGAGGTGGAGCTTCCCTGAGTCCAGCAGCTGCTCTGTGGTCAGCTGATGCTCGTGTAGCGCAGCATATTGCTGGCACAGACGATGAAGTTCGAAGTCTGACATCACCGCCATGTCTTCCTCAATCAGAGCCGGGTCAGATTCACGGTGACTCGGCTCCTGTCCCACAACAAAGCACAGAGACAACAGATTACATAACGCAGGACATAACTAGTGTACAAATTACATTTTTAAGAACTTAAAGATAAATTAAACAATGATTCCTCATGCTCACAGAACCACTCCTACACAATTCGAGCCCTGGAATATATCCGTGACATTAGAGTCGAAAAACTCCACAGATGTGATAATCTGGTCATTCAGTACATTCAGGTCGCCAGCGGACCTCATTTTAATGCCATACAATGTTGCTGAGTCTAGACCTGAGTGACCGAAACAACCCCAGATCATAACACTGTCTCCAGAGGCTTGTACAGTGTCCACTAAGCATGATGGGTGCATCGCTTCATGTGCTTACCCTTCATGTTCTTACCCTGACACGCTCATCGCTCTGGAACAGGCTCAATCTGGACTCATCAGACCACTTGACCTCTTTCCATAGAAGTCCAAGCTCCAAAGTCCAATCTTTATGCTCCCTAGCAAACTGTAGCCTTTTTCTGATTAGTCTCACAAGTGGTTTTCTCATGGACACACATCTGTTCAGTCACATTGTGTGTGTATGGAAATGATTTTACTTTCACTATTAAACCTCTGATTTCTACAGTCAGTTTATTATGATTCAACTTCACCTCGTATTGTGGTCTCTGGTCATTCATGATGCAGGCTAATAATTTGACCCGCAGTAACACAGTTACATCTTTTCCATGACCATGGGATACGCCTTTAAACATGGTTGTTCAAGGAATGAGAAGCTACTCTGTGCATCAGTTGGGGTTAAGGGAATCGTCGCAGCTGAAACTTATTAATCACTGCAGTAATTATCCAATTAAAGGTTGTCCTTTATCATTTTTACAGCGCATTAATAAATGATTGCACTGCGGTCACCTGATCAGCATGCCTATAATAAACCTGATGGATGTAAAGGCTGTAATCTTCTTCCGTTACTGGCCTGGGGATATTCTCATGCTAGGATGAATAATGCACGTGCAAACCTTGAGCATGAGTCTGCTCATGGCGGAGAGGCGTTTGCTGGAGTAATACTGCCGGTGCAGGAGCGGGTGATTAGCCATCTTCCTCAGCTGCATCATGACGTTGGTCAGTTCACGTTCTGTATGGGGATGACATACGTTATGACAGACGTTATTCAGAGTGACTAGCTTTTATGTAGGAAATGATGAATTGATTTACTTTGTTGGAAATGACGGGTATCGGTTTTGCCTCAATCGTACTTAATTATGATGATCAGGATGATGATTAAGTCTGCTGCTGTCTCTTCGCATTATAATTTTTCCTTTTAATCGGAACAACTTAGAAAGCACTTATCTGCTGAACTGCTGTAACTACAGCTCTCTAGCTCTCACGCTTTTTTAATGAGGAAAATGCTTCTGTCAGCACAATGTGCAGTACACAGCCTGAAAGGTCGGTGATTTTTTTCTAATCCCTACAATATAGGCTCCACCTGAATTACTTCCTTGTGGAGGTGTACCGAGCAGGACTAGTCATGAGGAAAGCTTGCGTCTTAACACATGTTAAGTGTTTGAAATCATATAAACGAGTTCATTTTGTGCATTTTAAGGAAATACAGCTGACTCAAATATTCTTGGGTTTTTCCACAAATTTTGTAGAACTGAAATCATCATCATCATCACCGTTTTCCTCTAACTTACTCTCTGTGTTGCTGGAGCTCTTGAGCTTGCTGAACAGTGCATCGTAAAGCTGCTGTTGTTTCTGGCTCATGCCGCAGAACTCGATCTGTTCCTCCTTGGCAGGCAGCTGCTTCAGGACCTGGCGAGCACAACCGAGACATTCACTAAGCCTCTAAGAAATATGGCAACGATTACTTTTTGATTTATTGAAAATTAGGAACAACATGTCATCGTCTTTATGCATTTACACAGTGCATCTCAATAAATCAGAGCATCCTGGAAACATTGTATTCATTTTTGTAATTTAAATCAAACTGAAAAAAAAACAAAAAACAAAAGTGAAACACACTATAGTTTAGATTCAGCATACATAACATTAAATATTCCAAGTCTATTTTGTTTTACTTTTAATTATAATAATTTAAAAATCCAATACCTTATTAGAATCTTTCATAAAATCAATCAAGAAAGAATTTACAATATAGACATGTCAATCTTCTGAAAATTACGCTATGTTAATTTATGCACTCAATACTTGGTTAGGGCTCTTTTAGCATGGATTACTGAATCAACGCAGCTGGCATGGAGGCAATCAGCTGAAAACCAGGTTGCTTTGATGTCAGCCTTCAGCTCGTTTGTATTGTTATTTTGGGTGTTTCTCATTTTCCTCTTGACAATAGCCCATAGATTCTCTGTTGTGTTCGGGTCAGGTGAGTTGGCTTGCTAATCACGCACAGTAATATCATGGAAAGCAAACCAGTGAGTGATACTGTAGTTTTGGCACCGTGGGCAGGTGCTGGAAAAGGAAATCAGCTTTTTTTAGCAAAATTTACTTTCATCTGAAAAGAAAACTTTGAACCACTGAGTAATGGTCCATTTTTTTCTCCTTAGCCCTGGTAAGACACTTTTGATATCATCACTGCAAGAGAGAGGGCAGGAAGGATTTAACGTGGGTAAGCAAGATTAAACAGGTAAGATTTGAGTTTGGATTTAAAGAGAGACAGTGAATCAATGTTGCAGATTTCTGGCGGTAAAGAGTTCCAGAGCCGGGGAGCAGAGTAACAGAAAGCCCTCTGTCTCATGGTGGCGAGACGAGCAGAAGGCACAGAGAGATGGAGAGAAGAGGCAGATCTGAGAGAGCGAGAGGGAACATGAATATGAAGAAGATCGGATACGTAAGAAGGGGCAAGATTGTGGAGAGCTTTGAAAGTAAGAAGAAGGATCTTGAAGTCTATATGGTGCTGTACCGGAAGCCAGTGAAGCTGCTGCAAAACTGGAGTGATATGGTGAAATGAAGGAGTTTTAGTGATGATGCGAGCTGCCGAGTTTTGAACCAGTTGAAGCTTATGAAGAGTTTTATGAGGAAGACCGAAAAGAAGAGAGTTACAATAATCGATACGGGAGGTTACAAGATTGTGGACAAGTATAGCAGTGGCCTTTTGAGTGAGAGAAGGGCGTAGACGATTGATATTGCGTAGGTGAAAATAAGCGGACCGGGTAATGTTTTTAATATGGTATTGAAAGGAAAGTGCACTGTCCAGGAAGACACCCAAACTCTTAACCAGAGTGGAAGGAGAGACATTAGAATTGTCAATAGAAAGGGAAAAGCTGTTTATTTTAGAGAGAGTGGCCAATTAAGAGAAATTCAGTTTAAACTCACTGTTTAATTTAAGGAAATTGGACGAGAACCAGGATTTGAGTTCATTAAAGCAGTTGAGAAGAGAGGAAGGTGGGAGGGTAGCATTAGGTTTGCATAACAGTGGAAGAGAATGTCATATTTTCTAAAGATGTTGCCTAGTGGAAGAATGTAGGTGATAAACAGAAGAGGACCTAGGACAGAACCCTGTGGAACTCCAGTGTTAACAGGAGAAGATTCAGAACAAAAAGAGTGTAATTTTATGAACTGTGGCCTTTTGTGGCTTTACCGTCCTTGTTGAGGGAGTCGATGATCAACTGCTGGAAAACTTTCAAGTCAGCAGTCTGCCTCATGATCGTGGTTGCATGTACGAATTAAACATGCACACATACACTGTATTTACAGTGTACGAATAGTAATTTACTCAAACCCTAAATTAAATATTCTAATAATTTGAGATACAGGATTTTTAACAAAAAACAAAAAAGGTATGAAATATTTAACTTTTACCACTAATGAATGTAGAATATACGAGTTTGACTCTTTGACATAATAAAAAAAAGTTTTCTACAATATTCTAATTGATTGAGATGCACTGTAATTACATCTGATTTTGTTGTGTCTAAAAAACAGATTACCCCCCAGTTCTTATTTACATTATATATAGAGTGTATATATATATATATATATATATATATATATATATATATATATATATATATATATATATATATTTTTTTTTTTTTTTTTTTTTTTTTTTTAATTGAAAATGAAAAATATTAACAAAAATCAACTTAGTCATGTCAGTTCACCTTTGACCTTTACAAAGCTCTGACATCGGAGACTCTTTCCGTAAATGTTTGCTAAACCTCTCCTTTACTATATTAGTGAAAATACATTTTTCTTAGTTACATAAGAATGTGTTGTTGTCTTTAAACGCTTAGATTACATGTTGTATCTGCTGCACATGTCTTTGTGAAGAATCTGTTACTATAGAAACAACCATATCTTGGAACGAGCACATTAATCTAACCCTGTGATTTGCCTTGCAGCTGGAAGTACTGTCAGAGCTGCTGTTCTGGTAAATTTATCAACAACTTTTTTAACCAATCAGATTTTAGAACTCAAAATTAATGACATTAAAACCCATACACACACATATACATATGCACAGGCTTGGCTCACATGCACACAGCAAGCTGAGCAGTACCTCGCTTTTGATACGCCGCAGGATGAAAGGTTTCATAATGAGTTTGGCGTGTGCAATCCGGTCCTTTTCAAAGCTGCTCTGTTCCTCTGAGGATTTCTGCATGCACACATACAAGCATACACACATACACACACATACACACAGAGAGAGAGAGAGAAAAGATGAGCTCAGCACAAACTGTAGGATTGCAGCTCCATTCCCGATCCCGCACAACCACATCGCTGTTTACATTTTTCCCCCCGTTCTGAGCGGTTAATTAAAGCTCCTTTGGGAATCAATCAGATGTGCTGAAGCATGAAAAGCTCTACAGCAATCCCCGATTTATAAAAGAACACAATTTCTCTATCTTTATCCTCTTTTTTTTTTTTTTTTTACTTCTGCACTGAAACTGGAAGAATGAAAGCCTAGCCATAAATACATGCCTAAATCTTCACATAATCACTTCCAACCACATTCTTAAGCTGCTCAAGCTGTTCAGCTTTCAGAATAAATAAAAAAGAGCCAATAGCACCAGGAGTCTGTACTTACAAATAGAGTTATGGTTTATGCGGAAACTACATTGTCATCTGCATAATTTTTCCTTTAGTGGCACAATCCTGTCTATAATCTATGATCTGTCGACGCACACAAGGATTATGTGACATTACAAAATTTTGCGAAGGTAAACCAAAGTGTTCTACGTCTGATGAAGTGGACGCGCTCTGAGGCAGAAACCTTTCATGTTAGTTTCAAAGCTACATCAGTCTCACAGCTTCGGTGCAAATCTGATGTTGTAAAAAGTTTTGGGATTTATTTTTAAACCTTGTTCACGTTCTGTGTTTAAAAAGAGGGAGGATTAAACAAGGCACATTATGAGGGCTATGTTAGTTTAAACCCACAATTTCGAACAGGTAGGACCCCTTGATGTCTGTGATTTGATTTCTGTGGTAGAAATCCTAGAGTTTCCTGTTGAGTTTTTATGGGTATTAGTCTGCTTGACTAAACTTGAATTAAATGGGTTTAATCTAAAATTAAATATCTAAACGACAACTGCACTCCGAAATTAAAAAAGTTATAGTGATATATAATTATACATCATGAAATTACTCAGTGGCTCTTAGAAAGCTCTCAGCTTTTAAATTTAGCTGCAGTGTGTGTTAACTAACTATCGAGACAATGGAAAGAATACTTCATTAAAGCTATGCATTTTAACGAGTTTTCCTGTTGAAACAAAATAAATAAATAAATAAATAAATAAATAAAAAATTCTGTCAAGATCTAAAACCAAGTATAAACAAAGTAGCAGCAAAAAATAAATAAATAAAAATAGATGTTTAAAGAATATATACAGTATGGCTGACCACAATTATTGAAGTTAAGTGGAAATATTAACAAAAACTATTAAGTTAAGGGAGTGAGAGTGAGCAAAAGTGAGAAACATCACACACCTGAGAAGAATGAGGCTGATTATTGTCTGTGTGTTGCAGTGAAATGGGAAATTATAAAGAAGAGACAGAGAGAGAGAGCGTACACATGCAGGTTCAGAGCTCAGAAATGTATTTAAAAAATGAGATTTTTAACTTGCTGCTAAGTTAGTAAAATGTGCATGTTTTAATGTCACTACAGTAACATTAATATGGAATGATGCACTGGTCCATGTATCTACTGTATATATTCTACAGTATTCATCGAATTCCTTTCTTACATTCTGTTGCAGTTCTATAGGACGTCATAGGAACATTTCGGATTCTAAGATTCCGTTGCCATTTGAAAGGAAAACTATGACTGATTAAAAATTATAAATCAGCATCAATCATTATATTTTAAACAGGTTGCTACTTACTTGGGATTTAATATAAAAAAGGTGTTTGTCGGAACTCGTTTTTTCAATTATATTTTTATGTCTCATACATTGGGGGACTTGAAACTAGTCTCAGAAAAATTTCTGTCTGTATGATTTTGTCACAGAATCATGCAAAACTGGAAAAAAAAAAAGTTTTAATGAAACTTTGCCAGTCGTTCGGTATTTTCCTAAAGTTAAATCTGCACAATAAATGAAATTAAAATGTTGAGTAGAAAGGATGTTATGAGCAGTTATGTGACAGATTAGGTCACAGCACCTAGCACTTTTTTGGATGAATAAAGTGGTTCTTCCATTAGACAGATCAATGTACTTACTGTATGTTTATGCTTACTGCGGGAAGTTAAAAAACAGTTTGTGTCATATGTTCCGAAACCGTGGTGCTAATAAAAAGCTGTAATGTAAAGCACCACTAAGAGACAAAGCATGGGTTGTTAGAGTAAACATAACCGCAGCAGTCTGAGGTGAAGGTGTGTAAAATATCTGAACTGAGAGCCCAGTGTTATGCACTAAAATCAAAATGTTGAGGAAAAGTGATGTTATGAAGTTTTGTGCCGGATTTAATAATTTACTTTAAACACGGAGTATGTTTATATACCTAAACAAGGTATTTGGTTGACGACAAAAAAGGTACAACTTAGCGTTGCACAAGATACTTAACCTTACCAATTTTGATTTCTTTGTATTAATAGGTTAGGCAGAAAGTTCTGCTATACAGAAAGACAGTCAGACATGTACATGAGCTACAACCCAACATGTGTACATGTTGCGTGATTCACCAAGGTTTAGTGAGGAGAAATGGAAATAAAACATCAGCTCACAATAACAGAAACACTTCATAGTCTCCTCAGGTGTGCGTTGTTTCCCACTTTACCTGGCTAGCGCTCCCATAACACACCCCTTATAACAGCCTTTTTTTCTGATTCTAGCAGCTGTTAGGTTGTGTATGATTTATTCCAACACTAAATTTTTTCAGTCATGATGGCATTGCAATCGCACTATAGTTCATTTCACTTCAGTAAAACAACGTCCACATGTTAGGGCATTTCTATATTTACATTTAAGGCATTTGGCAGATGGCCTTATCTAGAGCAACAATCTTTTTTTCTTTTTTTAAAAAAATCTCATTATATAATGTGAGTATTTGAGGGTTAAAGGCCTTGCTCAGGGGCCCAACAGGAGAAACCTGGTGGTGCTGGAGTTTTTAAAGACATGATGTCACCACCTAATGAAAATTCGATTGATTGTCAACTAATTTTAGTCGGCTACTGTATGTCGATCATTCGTGGCAACCATACAATATACACTGTTCGTATTATACTATAACGAATAGCACTCCAGGGAACTGTTCTGTGCTATAAGAATAACGCATACCAGTGTTGATGTTGGTGTGATATTATTTTCAACACAGTATAGAGCATGTTATTCTAGTTATGCCACAGACATTTACCACAATGTTTAATTAATAAGTAAATAATAAATATTGTTAATGAACAAAGTGTTGCACCTTTTTAAACTATAACTATACACAGTTATATATATATTTTTTTTTTACCAAGAAACGGGACGTATAAGCTACTTTGTACTTTGTATGAGCTACTTTGACTTTCCTCCGCTAATAAAGCATAGTGTTGCAAATGACTTACATCTGAGCTACCTTCCATAAACGTTAAATAAACACCAAAAAAAAAATTTTAAGCCGTTTCTCATTAGTCTTGGATTAGGTGGATATAACAAGCACAAGAACAGGTTCATTAATATTAACCTGTAGCTCATGTTACACCCGGGACTATGATCCGCGTCCTGCTGTTATACTGAGATAACTCACACCTCCTGATCGATCGGATTGCAGCGTTCTACCACAACCGTTAGTTTGTAAAAATAAATCAGACTGACACTAAAACATGCTGAATGGGTTCTCTGTGCGTGTCCCTCCTACCATAGAGAACATCTTGGCGATCTGTGAGGTGCTGCTGGAGAACATGTTGGGCATGATGAAGTTAAGCAGAGACATCAGCTCTAGTAGGTTATTCTGCAGTGGTGTACCGGTCAGCAACAGCCGTTTTTTGGCCTGTGAACGACACACACATGCTCTTAAATACACTCTGGACTGACGGGTATAGTGCCCATGCATCCAGACACTGCGCTTACATTGATGCCCATGAGGTGGCGATAGCGCAGCGAGCTCATGTTCTTCAGCATGTGTCCTTCATCAAACACGGCGTACTGTAGCCTGAGCTTACGAAACAAACTGCGATCGCTGGAGTTCCCGATGGCCAGGTTGTACCTGGGGAGGAAAAAAAAAATAAATCCAGGCCTACATACAAAATCTTAATGAATACAATTCTGCAAATGAGTGTGCTGTTAACAGCAGCACTTCCTAATGAGCAATCTGTGAGAAACCCGTACACTTTATTAGCTTTGCATAATGCCCACCGAGGGGGCACTTTACCTCATCCTGATTCAGCAAGCATTTAATGCACTTCACTTCTTAGTGGAACTTTACACACATCTCAAGGTCCTGTGCTGATTTGTGCGATTATAGGAACATACAATTTACCGATCAGTCATACAGCAGTCAACAGATCGATCCCAAACCGTGCACAGGAGTCAGCTGTTATGCATCATTATATTTTCACACTGTAGCTAAATTTAGAATGTGAGCATTCTCCATGGATAATGAAGAAGATTAAATGTAATTGAATAATACACAGTACAGTTTTCAGGTGATGGCAATTTTTTTTTATTTGCAGAATACACTATTTCTTAGGGATGGGAATCACCAGGAACCACCTGATACTACCTGATGTTATCACGATATCTAGAAGTTTGTTATGTCTCTATACAAAATTCCTGATTTGCTCCTACCATATGCACAAAGTGGAACCTCGGATTGCGAGTCACCCGGTTTGCGAGCGTTCCGCAAGACAAGCAAACATTTTTTATTAATTTTATCTTGATAGATGAGCAAGTCTTGATATACGAATACCAAGAACCATCAAGTATCATGTGGCACGCGCTTCTTGTTTTGATGCCGAGCGTCACGTGATCACAACTGATTCAATGGTTCTTCTCTCTCTTATGCTGTGGAATTGTGGGTAATCGTCTCCCATGCTCGGTCTCGGTCCCCCTTCCCCGTGCTTCCTCCTCTCCTCTCTCTAGTCTCAATCACTACAGCCACGATTCTTTTCAAAGGTAAAGTGCAGGTTAATTTGTTTTATTTTTACTTTATATTTTGTATTAATTATTTTTATATGAATATTTCTGGCTTGTGGAACGAGTTTCCATTATTTCTTAGGGGGAAATTCACTTTGATATCTGAGTGCTTTGATGTACAAGCACACTTCCGAAACAAATTATGATCACAATCCAAGGTTCCACTGTATATATATTTATTTATATATTTATTTTATTTATTTATTTTTACACACACACACACACACACACACACACACACACACACACACACACACACACACAGTATATATCTTTGTGCCATTAGTTTGTTGAAGCTTTTCTATAAATCTCTCTCTGATCCAAAGATCAGTTTGGTTTATTGGTTTTGTGGTGTTTACCAAACTCCATTACTTCAGCATTACTCACAAAGCTTAATCTCTACACTAAGTTTGTAAACACGAGCAGGGCTTGGAATCTGCAAATGAAAAAAATTATATGAGAGAGATTTTACAGACAAATGCAGCTTTCATCACTCACGTTGAGACAATGATGTTGTAGTCCACCTCTTCATTCAGGATCTCGTACCGGATGCACTTCCGCTCCTCAACGGACCCTGTACAGACGTTGTGGTTTAGACGACTTTACTGTTCGCAGAACTGCATTTGTCATGTCATTAACCTCTCTGAACCTTACCATAGTAAACCAGCACTTTTAAGCTCGGGCACCAAAGGTTAAGCTCTCGAACCCAGTTATCTGTCAAGAGGAAAATCGTCAGATAAACAGTAAACATTGCTAGTCGTTTAAGTCGTCCTAGTCATTTCACTCACCGAGCGTTGAAGAAGGCACAGTGATGAGATGCGGTCCTCTGTTTCCCTCCTCATACAAGTGCGCCAAAAACGAGATGACCTGGATGGTCTTCCCCAAACCCTGCAAAGAAATGATGAAGATTGAATTTTTCTTTTTCTTTTCCCTTTCTGTTAAATCCTTATCAGAGATGATCATTTTATACTTTGAGCTTTTTAAGCTGCACTTTAAGCTCTTTAAGCTTGAATTTAATTAGTGAACTAATCATGTTTCACCCATAGTGCACAGGTAAACATTATAGGTCCAGGTTGTCAAGATTTTATCATCATTATATAAACAAAAACTTCACAGCGCACACATCAGCTTTTTTCCATCCATTCATTAAAACTTTCGGTGTACTTTTTTTCATTGGTACTCAATGTAATTTCTTTTTAAGTTGATATGTATTTTGCAATACAACAGTTGTTTTGTCATTGTATCACTATACACTCTTATGACATACCTGATTAGCTGAATGAAAAAAGTGTAATGTACAAATTCTCAAATCTGATTGATGAGAAGGATTTACTATAACAGAAGTCCTGATGGTAGTAAGAGACACAAATTTATGTGAATACACTCATCCTAAAACCTTCAGAAAAACAATAATTTACTATAAAGAGATTTTGGCAGGAGTATCTAGTGGCACTGCTTTGAGGTGAAAAGTTATATGGTTATATATACAAAAAAACTTAAGCTATAATGTTGTGAACAACTGTGTACTAGACTTTCCTATTTTATTTGTAATTTTAAGAAAAATTATGAGAAAGATTGTTTTTATTCCACAACATTAACTTTAACAAAAATACTCAAGTACAATGTGGTGTTATTTAAAGTTCCCATATCATTTCTTTAACAGTTTAACACAGGTCTCAAAGGTCCCCTAATGTGTGTGTGTTAATGCTTCAGCTGAAGAAAAAAATAATAAAAAGAAACCCTCAGATTATACATTTTCATCTCAAACTCCCTGTGTTACACTCCTCTTCTGAGCGCACTATTTCAGTGTCTATGTAAATTAGATAAAGCTGTGCCACAGAACATCAAAGCTGAGCAACAAGCCGGGGACGGGCTATACTTAAGTAAGGTCACATTAGGGGGACAAATCTAATTAGCTTAAACCCCAGCCAATCCAAAATGAAAAAAAGGCAAAAAGCAGGCTATATTTTATTTCTCATGTTATTTGTTTGTACACATCTGAATGTCTAAAAAATTCTCAATAGT